>JAKVQX010000046.1:0-45454 GCA_030463015.1 Geotrichum citri-aurantii
TTTGTATGTGTAACTTTTTTGATGTAAGGACAATAAACTGATTTTCTATCTAACATTTGTTTCTAAGAGACTCAAAGTTTTTTTTTTCCTTAAACTGAAGAACTCCAAGCTTTGGATTCGTAAAAGAAAATCAGCCTAACAAAAATCTAAACTTAAAAAATTTGTTGCTTTCATTTCGAACTGTTAAAAAGCTAAGTAAAATAAAAAAAGTGAGTTAAAGAAATTGCCCTTCTGAATATTTTTATAATAAATTACTCTAGAAAATAAAACAAATATAGAAATCCGATGTAGTGTAATGGCTAGCACGGTCCGCTCTCACCGGGCAAATCAGGGTTCAATTCCCTGCATCGGAGTTTTTTTTGTTCAACCGAAATTTTTTCGAATTTTTTGTTCAAGAAAACACCCATCTAAGGGGTTTTAAGCAACTCACTGTACTAAAATAATAAGTCTATGTTTCTATGAGCAGTGTGATAGTTAGAATCTTGTTTAAGTTACGGAAAAAAACATGCATAGGTCCATCGACCACACTGGCTCCCATGCTTGATGAGTTTCTTTAGAAAAGAAGAAAGAAAATAGTTGCAAAAATTTTGACACCCACAGATACAACAGATGCGCTAATATAATGTTTAACTCAAAAAAAAAAAAAAAACTTTTAGTGTAAAATGATGTGAATAATAATAGGTACCATGCTCTGATTGATTTAACACTTCCTGGTGTTTTTTTTTCAACCAACCTCCCCAAATTAAAAAAAAATGGTTTGCCATGAGAAAAATATGACACTTTCAAAGATTTATAACTTTACAAATTTTTGTTAAAAAAGCTTTTAAAATTAGTTTTTTGAATCTCCATTATTGAAATACATGTTCAATCCAAAAGAAAAGCTTGTTCTCAAGGCTCTAGCCAATTTTTTGAGCCATGGAAATTAATCCAACTTAAAAGAAATTTCACAATCATTTAAAGTTCCTTATGGCACGCTTCGAAATCGCCTCTTTGGAGTCCAAGAGCGTTAGTTGCAAAGTGTGTATTGAAAGGCAACTGCTAACTCCACTACAAGAATTCGATTCTCCTGGATCAGAAAATTATGTTGTGCCAGTTGAAATCAATCCCTTATAGCAAAGATGTCATAGCAATGGCGGGTAAAATTCTTCAGTTAGAAAACTCTTCAAAAAAAACAATCTTCGAGGTCATGACCAAAGGGTTTTATTTGTCGTTCAAAAGTTCTTGTTTGCAAAAAACGTGGTGTTATTGATATTCCTCCGATACGTGAGGATGGAGAAAAGTTTATTGACGTGTTTTTTGATCGACTAGACCACCATGAATCAAAACATAACGTCGGACCTTCGCAGGTTTTGAACCTAGATGAGTGCGGGTTCAAATCCGGTCAAACAGTTAACAGTTGATGGGAAATTGCATCTGAAGAAGCTAAAAACAATGCTTTTTATGAGTACTCAATTGGCTTAACTACTGTTCTTGAGTTTATTTCTGCAGATGGTAGAATTTTACAGCCTCTCTTCATCTACAAGGGTGTTCACAATATGAAAAGCTGGTTTCCAGAGGCTATACAAAGCCGGGGCCTCGTTTCTACATCCAAAATAGCTTTAATTAATTCTAAGATATTTCTTGATTGGTTTGAATGGATTTTTACGGTTTCTGAGCCAGGAACGGGGCACATTTTGATCCTTGAAGGATGTAAACATCACGTTTCTAAAGATTTCTTTGCCGCAGCTCTCAGAAAACGTGTAGTCTTGCTTTATTTTCCTGCTCATATGTCTAAAGTCTTACAGTCTCTTGATTGAGCATGTTTTAGTGCTGCAAGAAAGTTATTCAGTTAAAAGATGGACTTCAAATTTGCTGATGGTATTTCTAAATCAAAGCAATAGTTTTTTGACAACTATATGAACATTCGATTAAAAGAATATTCTCCAAAAGTCATTTCTGCAAGCTAGAAACAATCAGGAATATTTCCCCGTGATAAAAATTTGGTTATTAATTCGTTTCGTGGCCAAATGAAACTTCCTCTTCTTAGTGGAAGTTCTCAAGCTGCAAACGAAGTCTACAAGTCTGATCTAGACAAATCCTTGCCTCCTAACGCTTTAGCAACTTTGGATATCAATTCTTGTTTATCTAAAAAATTTAGTATAATTAAAGACAGAAGATCTAAACGTGTTTACATGATGAACCATCCTAACGAATGTTTAATGGCATTGAAACTTTGTCGTGGGAATTTAGAATTGCTCGCTGCAAAATTGGCTCTTACAAAACAAAAGTACCGCATATTCAAAAATAAACTGAGTGAACTTTTAAAGAAATAGTCTAAAGAGAGAACCCGGGTGTCCATAGAAAAAAAAGTTTGATTTGGAACTTGTAAGAATGGCCTGTTAAAGAAGTTGGAAAAAAAAAATTGGTGATGACAGTTTAAGTGGCAAAGATGATAACAATTAAAGATTTTTGAGCAATTAAAACTTTGTGGATTGGTTCAATAGATTTTCTTAAAATTTAAATACTAAAAATCTACTTAAAATGTGAGGTTGGCCTAAAATTAAGAGTTTTGTGATTGTATGTGAAATATCTGTTTTAATAGGAGACTTAAAAGCAACTTTCAAAAAAAGTATCTATCGCTTATAGCGGGGAATCTGCGCCATTCACCATTCTAACTCAAATCGCTCTAATATTACTAAAATCTTAGAGAGCATGGTTTTTGTGTTAGAGGAATTCCCAAAAAGTTGTTATACAGTGTGATAGTTTTAGTGAACGGGCAGGGCGGTGAAAAAATAGACAATTTACTGTTAAGTCATGGCAAATTCTGCGCCATCGAATGCAGAAACTACTTGTGCACGTTGAGAACGCTACTTTGAAAGTCTCGCAGAAACTAATGTTTTTGAACAGTGTCTTTGTTTGAATTTTGTTAATTTGTACTTTGGTGTATGTAACTTTATTGATGTAAGGACAATAAACAGATTTTCTACTGTTGAGCCGACTATCGATTCAGTAGGTGCGATGTCGATTTGAAAAAACTTGGCTTCCGCTTAAATGCCTTTTAAGTGTTAAGTATCTCAAAAATTTCTAGCTTTAGTGAAGCATTTTCTCAAATATGCATGCTTCGATTTAAAGAGGGTGCAATTTTTCAACAGGGCTGAAGTTTCCCAGATTCCCATAAGGTGTGTGAAGAAAAGTTACTTATTGTTCTTTTATTAAAGGTCTATATAAATAAAATACAAACCAACAAAAGATCGCAAATAATTTTTCAAATAATGCAAAAACCTATTAACTTATGTTGTCTACTTTGATAGAGTTTTAAATACAAACTTTTTGGACCAGTGTGTTTGCATTTTTTTTTCTTTTTTCTGTGATTTTGATATAAAAACCATTAAGAAAAATTATAATTGCTATTGTAAGTTTAAGTTTAAGAGACCATCATAAAGAGTTTCGCTTTTTATAATAACAAGACTAAAAGCTATTTTGTTATTAAATCAAAGTATTGTGAATCTTAAAAATCATAAGTGTTTGTTGATGATCATCGTCATAGTATTAGCCACAATAAACCTTATATTTAGAAGACCTGGTCTACAATATTGCGTTGACGTCCAAGCCATAATCTAAGACATCGGTAATTGTGAAAACTATTCATAATGCAGCGCTAGAATACTGGCGCCGGTTTAAGTATAGATAAAAAGCTGTGATAGTGGTTCTAAAAGTTAACAAACAGCATGAACTTGGTAGGTATTTTCTTTTTTAAAATAGCCGCCGGAACTGAAACACGGTGCAAAAACTCAACAAAACTTACTTTAAAACTTGTGACAGCTCTATTGGCATGAAATCAATGCGTGTTCAGAGTTACTGCTGATCAGCTGTCTAGACTGATTTGATAACTATCCCAAAAAGTTTCGGAACATCCTCATGGCCAATTCAGAATTTTTTTAGTTTCAAGGATCCTGCCAGTGGACATCAAAATAAAATTCGCTACCGATTTGCCGTCAGAGTTATTCGAGCAGTGAATCTCACCAACTGCAGCCAAAAAAAAAAAGCTGCAGGCAACCTTCAAGAGCTGTTTGTTAGAGTCAAGCAATCGAATGGAATTGATGATGACAAGTACTGGAGTAAGCGACCACCGTGGAAACCACTAAAGCATGATCTCAATAAGAAAGCTCGCGAAGCACTGCACAAGCTAAAAGACACATTGTACGCTACTTCAAAAGCTGAGTGGAAAAAAGGACTATGACAAAATGGGTGAACTTTGGAAATACCACTTTTCAACTCAAAGAGGGCTGTATGGCAGAAAGTGTCCTCAATCTACTTAAATTCTTTTTGAAATTTTTTTCTTTGTCATACCTTTAGCAAATTGTTTTAATTGCGAACAGGTCATGGCGCGTCTAGAAAAAACACTCTAATGAACTGCAAATGTGGCCAGCTGGGACCAGTTGAACAAGTTCTCAAATAGTGCCTTCTACATTCTATAGAGAGAGCACTAATTTGAGAAAAAGTTTGCCTGGAGTTTGATCTAAAAGTCCCAATAAAAAACCAAGAAGGGCCTTCGAGCGGTATTCTAGTTCTCAGATTCATTATCGCTACCACTTTTTTTGACAGTTTGCTTGATAAGAGCAGGTTCTTAAGGTTTTACTGATTATCAATTTCTGGTATTGATCTATCCGGTTTTTGTTTATTGTCTTTATCGATCTATTCAACTATCACGTTTCAAGGTTTTCGAAAAATGATAACACATCATTTAGAAGTAAAACAAGGACTAGCTAAAATTAAAAAGTGATAGTTTGCTAGAACCAAAATTATTAAAAAGTTCGTTTAGTAAATAACTAAAATATTAAATTCTTTAGTCATTGTTATCAAATTTTTTTAGCATTGTTCTCTCAAAACTGCTATGGAGAGTATTGGCTTGGTAGATTTGACAGGAGAACACTCCTCACGGGACAACCAAATAAAAGGGCCACAAATCACCTGATTCTAGACAAAAATACAACAACAACCATAAATTTTTTTTTTAATTTAAATTCTTATATCGATTTTTAATCAAAATACACCATTTTAAAGCTGGTTATCACGAGAATGTCTTCGCGTAACGAAACTCTTATCCAGGAGGCTATTGAAGCCAGCCAACAACCTGGAAATACCATCACTCTTTACAAACTTTGTCAGACAAAGGGTCTCTGCTACAAAACCGCACTGAGAAGGTTGCAAGGAACTCCTTCACGTCAACAGTACAACATCGAATTACGATTATTAAGTCCAATACAGGAATCAATTCTTGAAGAACAAATTATTCATTTGGCAAAGGTGAAATGTTGCCCGAGTGGAAAAAAAGTAAGAAGATTAGCTGCTGATATCATCAGAAAAGATTTTCCAGATGCCCCAGTCCCTTCTAGGACGTGGTTCACTGGCTTTTTAAAGCGGTCTAAATATTTACAACGCAAGAAAAATGGGCCAATTGATTTTACCATGATTCAAGAAAATAGCGAGAGCATTATTCGTTTTTTCTTTGAAAGACTAGCTTATTTTGAGGACATTTTGGAGGTGACCCCTGACCGTGTATGGAATTTGGACGAGTGTGGCTTCAAGATTGGGGAAATGGATGCAAGATCTTGGTGTCTTGCACCAAATGGTTATAGAAATGATGCTAGTTATGATTCTTCTGAACTTTGCACTGTCATAGAAGCGATTTCAGCTACAGGAGAGCTTCTCACACCCCTTCTTATTTACAAGGGAAATTATGTCATGAAGAATTGGATTCCTGAAACCAGAGAAGCTGATTCTTTAGAGTGTACATCATCTACAGCCTTTATAAATTCAGAGTTATTCTATGACTGGTTTCGAAAGTGCTTTCCTGCTAAAGAGGAGTGGCAAATATTGATAATGGATGGTTGTTCCTCTCAATGCAACGACAAACTGTATAGTTTGGCTTTAGATAAGAACGTTCTTCCAATTTTTTTGCCTTCTAAGATGTCCAATATTTTGCAACCGCTAGACAGAGCACCTTTTGGCAAATCTAAAATCTTTTATAAAGACTCAGTTGAGGACAAATTTTCAGTTGAGCTCACTCCTGAGATGAGAAGTTTTTTTGGTACTTATGACAGGATGAGACAAAGGGTTTTTACAAAACAAGTGATCAAAAAGAGTTGGCAACGCACTGGATTATTTCCTAGAGACATTCCATGTGCAGTCAACGAGTTTTTGCGGCAAATGAACCGCACTCCTATAGAAATTCCTTTGAATTCACTATCCGGAATTGAGCTGCCATTTTCTGAAGAAAATGTTGACCCTGGAAACGCAGCAACTCCGGAAACGGAACCGGAAGTAGTGGTGACCCCAAAAAAACGTTCTTGGCGCTCTTATTGCACGTCTTCTGCTGCTATACGAAAGAAACATCTTGAAGTTATACGAGATTTAAAATCTCAACTGACAACCAGCCACGCTAAGATGCGTTCACAAGAAGACGAAATTGCCTACTTGAAAAAATGTCTTAGTGAAACTTCGAAAAATAACCCATTGAAAGACTCAGACTAACCAAAGATTTTAAACAATTGAGTGGTTGAAGTCTTGTAAGCCTCGATTGACTCTGACGTTTAAAGTGAGCCTGTTGAATTATAGTCTCGAATTCCATTTCCGTCGTGAGAAAGGAGCTTTACTTCAGTTTCTCCAATGTCTTTTGCTCAATTTTTTTAGGAATTTTTTTTTTATTTAAGTTGTTGAAAAACACCAATTTAATAAATTTTTTTGCTTGTTTTGGAAAAAATCGACAAAAAAAAGTCAAAGTATTGATTTGATCAACTCTAGAACAACTGTGTAATAAAAAACCAAAAATCTATTGAAATAATAAGAAAAAAAATAGAAGAACTAAAAAAAATCAACACTTTATTCAGAAGAACAAAAAAACATGAAACAGAAGAAAAAAAAAAATTACCATACCAACAATATGAAGGTATTTTTGTTTTTTTAAAAGATTAAAAAAACACACACACATTAAACACTGCACTTTTTTTTTTTTAGAAATTGCAAGCCAAGTTTGCTGGAAAAAAAAACTCTGACCTAGTTTGTTTCATAAAAACGTTGCATCAAACCTCTTCTTCCCCACAATAAAGGGGTAGACTATAACTTCTAGTTACTAAACAACGGTTAGGCCTCAAAAGCCTTCTGCAAAACAGCTTGCTCATCAGCAGGGAGTGACTGAATGATTTGCATAACGTGATCATTAGGTAAACGTGAAACAAAAGCCTTGGCAGCCTCAATAACACGTTTGGCAGTCTGGCCCTGAATCGAGCTGTGCTTGAGCGCAAGCGCAACAGCTTCGAGGGCCTTGGGCGCCTGCGAAATAACAGCCTCATGGTTTTGATCCATCAGATCAGCCAGGAATTGGTAAGCAAATGGTGCCGCCTCGTCGTCGTTGATGATGGGGAGAGTTTTGACCCACGCCGTCAGGGCCTGGTCAAGGTTACCACCGAGCTGCGCGCCATAGATGCGGAGAATCTTGGCAATAGCAGTGCAAACATTCTCGGTGGCATGAACATTGTCCTCAGAGCGCGCCTCAGGAACATTCACAATGTTGAACAGGTTCTCAAGAGTCCCCAAGCAGACCTCGCCGTAGTTGGGACCACCATGCTGAGCGGCAACACCAATACCGTAGGCAGCAGCCTGTCTGATAGAAGAGTCGCCAGAGACGAGACAGTCGACCAGGCGAGGGAGGAAAGCGTCCTTGAGAGCCCAGGACTGGGGACCAGTGAACTCAATAAAGTCATCGATGACACACAGAGCCCAGTTAATCTGGTTGGAGTTGCCAGCAAGAAAGCTTGTCACAATAGGAAGCAGGCGGGCCTGAAACTCGGGGAAAAACTCGACGCGGGAAGACTTGAAAATAGCATGAATAGTCTTGCAGATTTCTTCAATAAGCTCCTCATCAATCTCCTCATCTTCCTCGCTGACATCTTCAGTGTACTGGTCATCTCCAGATTGGCGGATAGTAAGACGCTCAGCGTAGTCCTTGATACTGTTTTCAATAGCAATAGACAGCTTCTCAGTGTGCACCTTGGTGAGAACACCAGGGAACATCAGCTCAATAGTCTGGAAAACACAGACATATGCGGAAACAAGAATCTCTACCAAGGGCTCAATTGAAAGCAGGTCGATCAGACGATCAAAGATAAGAGTGAAAACCTCCAAGACAGCAGGATCTCTCTTAGCAGCATCAGGTGTGGTGTTCTTGCCTTTAAGAACGGCCTTCTGAACACAGCTGATAATGCTGGGAACAATCTGCAAGGTGGAGTATCTGACGTTATCCTGGTAGAAAAAGTTCAGACCAGGAACAATGATTTCGGTAACAACTTCTTTAGCGTAGGGGTAAAAGTCCTCACCCAACACACTGGCGTAGATACCAATGATGTCAATGGCGCTGGACTTCTCTTCCAGAGCAGCGGTGTGCATACCAATGTATTTTCCCTGCAAAGGAAGGACCTCCCAGCCCTCCTGTTGCTCGAAGGCCTCGACCTCAGCCTCATCCTCAATGAGCTGGAGATCAGGCTTAGCCTTGGCGGCTTGAAGCAAAGGCGGCATAACCAGATCCAAACAAGGAATGAAATCCTTACCCATGACCTGTGCAAGTCTGCCCCAGGCCTGACCCAGATAAGATAAACAAGGATCATCGGGATCGGTGACAGAGTTTTGAATAGAGGCAAAGATCTCGACAATCTTGTCAAAATCACCAATAGCCTTTTCTCTACCAACAGCAGAGGCGATCAGGGAGCAACACTCAATAGACTTGGCCTTGAGGATTCTGTACTCCTTGGTGCTCTCAGACTGCATGACATTGAAAAGCAGGGGCATGAGAGTGTCGTAGTACTGAACAAACTTGTTCTGGGCGGCATCGGCAACAATGGCAATGGTGGTCAAAGCCTGCTCATTGACGTACTTGTGGGGACTCTGCAACAAGTTAAGAAGCTGCTGCAGCAATTCGTTAAGATAAGGCTCCAGAATCTCTTTAGTAGCGTTTTCAGAAAAGTTGACCATGGCAGCGGCTGCGTGGGCTTGGACACGAGGGTTCAGACCAGCATGCATTCTAGAAATAATAGCAGGGATAACTCTCTCGCTGTGCTTGGTCTGAATGTCATCAGCAAAATCGGTAGACATTTGACCCAATGCGTTAATGGCAGCCCACTGAACACGAGGGTGCTCATCCTCAATTCTGGGCCAGATGAGATCAATGATAGAGTTAATCTCGGGGATCATGACACTGGCACAGCCCTCAGCAACGTTAGACAGAGCCATAAGAGCAGCATGTCTTTCTCTCCACTGAGTGCTAGAGGCCAACTGGGGAAGCCACAAGAAGAGCTTGGGCAGGACGACCTCACCACCCAGCTTGAGAGCAAGACGGTCCAGACTGTGTTTAGAGGCCGAGTAAATTTCGTCATCTTCATCAGCGTTGCTAAGATCGTCCTGAGAAGTCCAAATGGATCCATCTTCATCGTCTTCACCGACTTCAGTCATCATGGTCAGACATGTGTAGATGAGCTTCTCAGCAAATTCGGGCTCCTTTTTGCACATGTTAGGGGCCTCGTCGACCAAAGTGGATAGCAGCTCGAGGGCAGACATTCTGGCGGTGTCTTCAGTCTCCTTATTTTGTGCAACCTCAACGCAGAACTGAAGAATGATATTAAGATGGGGTTTGAACATCTTGGGGGCCATCTCGGCAAGCTCAATAACGGACTCGAAAACGGAGGCAAGCTCATCACCCTTGTTCTCTTGCTTGAAGGGAGTCAGAACGTTGAGAAGATTGGGCAGCAAATGCTGGAGTTCCTTCCAAGCCTTCTTAGGGAGAACACGGAAGAAAGCAGCAAATGCATCGAGAGCAGCAATTCTGACCTTTTCGTTGGTGTCACTGAAGCCGCTCTCAAATACAGGGCCAAGTGCGGAGATCATTTCCAGACCAACAATGGCGGGAGTGGTAGAAAAGATTCTAAATGCTGATTCACGCACACTTTCGTTTGTAGATTTACTGGCGTTAAACAGAGCAGGAAGAAGCTCAGGCCAGACAGATTTAGGGCCAGGCTTAGCGAGTTCGGAAATAGCGTCGGCAATCTTGTGTCGAACGTCAGAGGGCTGCTCAGAAGAAAGTCCAGAAAGAAAAATCTGTCTGATCTGGGCAAGAACGTCGTCGCTCAAAACATCGAGGATTCTGTTAGTGACGTCTTCGCTGTTCTCAGGTGATTTGATAGCGACTCTTCTGAAAAGAACGGCGGCAAACGATCTAGTCTAAACCAAAATGTTAGAAACCGCATTTGTAAAAATAATAAAAAATTGAAAATAATAATTTAGGAAACAAAACAAAACAACCACCACCACCACCACCGTTACAACAACAACAACTTACAGTAGTATTATCGGCAAGAACTGACTGCTCAGCAAGGCCTACCAACAAGTAAGATCGTTGGGCTTCACCTCCCACAATCCAGGTATCGTTCAGTTCCTTTTCAGCGAGGGTACGCGCATCGTTGTTTGAGGAAATTAAATTCTCCAACAACGTGCTCAGTGAGCTCAAGACATCTGCTGGAAGAATAGACATTGTGTATCAATAATTATATGCTAAAATTCAGAGAAGTAAGGGCGTGATGTGGCTTCTTCAAACACGGCGAAAGTACCGAAGAAATTAATAACGAGAATTGACTACCACCGGGTGGGATTTAAAAAAATCAAAGTAAAAAATTCAGCAAGGGAAAGACCAAAACAAAACCGCAACGAGAACTCTTTAAGTCGAGAGACGAATTAAAGAGACAGATAGAGCGAGGATTTGTGAATTGTTTATTAATGGCCTGGTAGTAGAAGGTGATGAGATTAGGGGAATGGGAGAAAGGAAAAAATCAATTTTGGGAGGAAAGAAAAAAAAAAAAAAAAAAAGCGTTAAAAATTTGGTGGGAAAAAACAAAAAGAAACAGAGAATTGAAATGTGACTGTGTGAAAGGCTCAAGTACTAAGTTTTAAAAAAACCTTAAATTTGTTAAAAAGTTTAAAAAAAAAGAGAGAAAGACTTTTTTGTCTTCTTTCTTCTGTATACTTCTGCACAGCAACCGCGAAACTTTTCTATTTGGTTTTTTTTTACGTTCATTGTTAAATTGAAATAAAGAAATCTACGTGATATTACAGCTGTTTAGGTAACTTTCATCTCAAAGTAAATTTCAGTCTGTGACCCCTGAATTTTCATTTGGATAAACCTTCAATTGTGCACCCTGAAAAACAACAACTATCACACAAAGACTTTAAAATCTCTACAGGTAGCATTTACAAAAAGGAAAAGTAAACAAACAAAAAAAATACAGTTAGTTGCAGAATACACTTCAGTTCACATTTTTTTGTGTTATTACAAAGCACAAAAAGAGTATTTGGTTAATGCTACGGCACAAAAACCATCAGCGTCATTGGTTAGAAAACTATATATTCACACTTCTCACAAGCGACCGTTTCCTTATATAAAACCTTGCCCTCGGATTTGGCTAGTTTCTTAGATTATGCCTTAAACTTTGCAACTTACAATCTCGTGTTTAGGTTGTTCATTAATAAATAACATGATACATTTTTCAATGATTGAAAAAATTTTAAAAAAACAAAAAAAAAAGAAAACAAGCCTTTCTAGACTTGGACCTTCGCATAGTTAGGCGGCCGCAGTTTTCTTCGTACCGCCTTACCTATCCATGGCGGAATCAGTGCAGTTGCTGTGATGATAACTGTCTTCCAGTAAAAACCCATGTTTCCTTGCACAAAGTCTAGATCAAAATATTCTGTAAGGTACGGGAAGGAAGCAATGTATAGGCCTAGTGTGGTGACCTCTGCAAAAGCCATAGTCTTATTCCATGTGATAATCTCCAGCGCAACCATAAACAATTCGTTCAACAAAAGCGCTGTGTAACTCACAGAGACCATACGTTTAAACAGCGTTGGGGCTAAACCAGTAAACACCTGCGAAAGACCCTGAATTACCGTTCCCTGGTAGACTGACACCAGAACCCACACAAAAAATGTCTTGTAAGAAAGAGACTTACCCTCAGTAAGTTCTTTGTACAACTCTGGGTATAGATTGGCCAGCTTTTCGTCAACATCTTTATCTAACACCAAAGAAAACACAGGTGCCATCGTATATACAGTCGCATAGCCAACCATCAGCCAGCCTTGATACAGCGCCAGCGGCTTGAGGCCTGATGAAACAGAATATACAGTTTGACACACACTAATAATCAAACCACGGTGAATCACAAACTGGGCAAGTTTCGCCGACCGCTTGTAAGAGTTCCGCCCGTGCCAGACTAGCAGCTTTGTAAGATGGCAGAACTGCGTAATAGAAAAGTCTGCTGCCAGTGACGCCTGCTTGCCTTCTTTGCCCACAATGCCAACACCGACGTCTGCAGCTTGAATCATGCTGACGTCGTTACCACCATCGCCAATGCAGCAAACACGTTTCTTCGTTGACGTTTTAATGAGAATTGCTACATCTGCCTTCTGTTGGGGTGTGCATCTGCAAGCAATGACGGCGGGTAGCTTGACCGCGACCTTGACAAACTCGTCCTTGAAATGAGTCATGAACAGTGCCAGTGATTCACCGTCAATTAACAAACATGAATCCTGTTTTTGTGCAAGAAAATGTATATGCTCAAAGGCCTCTTCCCTGGTACTCACCTTGGTAACTGTCTGAATAAATTGACCGCGGGCAACAAGCTTAGAGCTGACAGCAACACATCGTGCAGTTTCAACTTTATCACCAGTGAGCATCCAAATTTTGATGCCTGCGTTGCGAAGCAATTCTAGCGACGGCTTCATGTCCTTTTGTAAACGATCTTCAACACCAGTCAAACCAAGCAACTCCAAATCATGCTCAAGAAATTCTGACACAATTTTAGCGCAATTTGCTTCTCGGTTAACCATAGATAAAGAAGCCTTTTTGTAGCTGGTCTCAAAGTCATTGAAAAGCTGAGGATGAATACGCTTGCGACCAATGACAAGCGTTCTAAGACCCTCACGTGCCATATTGCCAGTCTCTTCCTCAAGCCAATCGTTGGTTTGGACAATCTGAGCCATGGTGACATCAGCGCCTTTCTGCAAAAACCAGATTTCATCGCGGATTTTGTCTCGCACTACAATGCCCATGCGTTTACTGTCAGAGTTAAAAGGGAACAGATAAAGAATGTCATACTCTAAAGTTTGCTTAGAAGCCTGGTGAAACAGTGTGATGGAAGTGCGATCTCGCTTAGATAGCGAAAGACCTACAGACGCCGTCCACTTGACAATAGCAATCTCATCGGGAGAAGCCGCCTGGTACTCGATTTCACCGTTTTCGTACGTGGGAGTGACGCTGTGGCAGATTGCCAAAGTGTAGACCAGGTTCTTAACTCTTGACTCGATGCCCCGCTTGCTCCGAGACCCCAGAGCCGAGGTACCGGTAACATATCCCAGGACATCCTCCATAGCATCACCAGAATAAGAGACGGTACCCACATGTACCTTCTTCATCTCCATATCGTTTTGAGTCAAAGTACCGGTTTTATCGGTGAGAAGATACTCTATCCGGCCTAGATCCTCTGGAATGGTGCTCGTGCGCACAATAGTGTCTGGGATGCTTTTGTCATGCTCGATTTGATATGCGTAAACTGACTTGCCCATGTCAAGGTTAACTCGCAAACTCACTGGGATAATCGTTGAAAAAAGAATAAGAAAACGCATCACGTCAATATACCAGTTTTCGCCGAAGCCAGTTAGCGCGACCAGCCCTACGCTCAGCACAAACACGCATGTGCATAATATTTTGGAAAGTTGGTTGATTTCCATTTCGAGAAGCCCAGTTTTTGTACCTGCTCTAGACGTATTCATCGCCTGTCTTGTCTCTGTACCAGTGTAGATTACACACCCCACAGCCGATCCGGATGCAAGCACAGTATTGGCCCAAAGCGTGTTGTCGACTGACAGTCCCACTGAGGAACCCTGAAACGTCAATGTGCCGAAAAAAGTATGAATGTCCTTTTCGGGCGGTGATGCAGTGATGACAAGAGAATCAAAATTATGAGTAGATTGAGTCAGCGAGCATGCGATGCGCAGCTTCCAGTCGGTCTCACCGTCCAGCTGATCTGTGCGAATGAATGATTCACCAGTGGATTCGGAGGACTGGAGCAAAACCATGTCCGCGGGAATGCGTTGATCTTTGTGAAGCCGCACGAGCGATCCCACTTTTAAATGTTGAGCCTGCGCCGTTTTGGAAGAAGAGTTTAGAATTTCATAAAGCTCGGTGTTGGCTTCAGAGTCTCGACGGCGTCGAAGAATGTCATCCCATGCCTCCTTACTCATAGTGACGGTCAGCACAAAGCCCAGAGGGACAATGTACGATGATAAATAGCCAATTCGCAGTGCAGGCACGATTTGTGACAGCGCAACTAGCAAGAAATACAAATTGAAGAAAAATTTAAATTGTTCAAACAGAATGGTTGGTAAGAAAGAAAATGCAGAGTATTTGGCGTTGGAAATGGCGTTAGACGGATAGATATAAGACTGTGAAGTAGGCACTGTCGGCGTGACTGAGCGCTCTGTCGGTGCGCTTGTGCCATAGCGACTTTCTGTGTGTTTGTTGTGATATGGTTTCTTGTTTCTGAATATCTGCAACAGTTTCGTCGAGAGAGACCGCACTTCCCGCTTAGGCAACAGCGGCGTAGTGTCTGAGAGCGATGCCGCTTGCTGACGGTGGTAATTTGAGGTGCCTGTGCGTGCCATTTAGCAGACCATAAAATTTAGAAAATAAAAGGAGAGGAAAGTTGTAAATGCAGTATATATAAGTTTAGAAAATGTCGTGTGCTAGGTGACGCTTCAGGGTCGAAAGAGAGATACAGGGTATCGCATACTATGAGATCAAAGGGCAATTAACAGATTTTTTTCTCTTTCTTTTCTATGAGAGCAAAACAAAAACCAAAAATGAAAAAAAAAACTCCAAAAAAACAACAAAACAACAGTCTCAAGTTGGCAGGACGCACAAAAGTCCAGTAGCACAAGCAGTTAGACAACTGTTTCAATAAAGCTTTCAAATGCGTATGAAAGTTGATAAAAACAAAAACGGAGAAGGACTCAGGACGGCGTTGTGTGAAAGTAAACGTCAAAGGGGGATAAACGTATGGTTTTAACTTCTTGAAGACAACAATGGGATGCACACAGAACAGTGGTTACCCTGGTGGCTTTTATACCCTAACCACGGATGAAAATTCAAATACAAACAGATGACGGAAATACCGGTGACGCACCACCTCTACGGGACCACACCGACGACGACACCAGTGCCCCCTTTTTTTTTTTTTCTCTATAGTTATGGCCTCATCGTTACGAACGGGACAGCTTGTCCCTCAGCCGTACTCGCGAATGTCTACCCCGACTCCAATACAGCCATTCACGCCTCCTTCGCACAACCCCACAACCCCGAACTCAACGGCACGTCTGCGCGTCACGTCCGGTCTCTACCAGACGCCCACAACACCATCGCAGCTCAGCATTAACACACCCATGGCCGGCATGTCAGAAGATGCGATAGCAGGCCCTACTAGTAAGCTTAGTCGGACAAACAGTGGTAACACCAACAACAACAGCGCGAGCAACAAGATCAAAAAGCCGACCATCGCAGGCTCACTAGACAAATTTGAAAAAGTTTTGGCTAGACTTGTTGAATCAGTGGCTAAATTTAGACCGTCACCCGAGCTTGCTCAAAAATTGATAGATGTAGACTTTGAACTTTCGGAGTCATTAGAAGAGCTTGAACGGCAGCACAAAGCCACGCAGCGGCTCAAAAAGCTGCGAAAAACATCAGAAGCGCTTGATGAGCAGCTTAACACGTTGCTAGTGACGCTAGCTGATTGCCGACGGACGCTGCGTGCGCTACCTAAGCCCGATGAGAAGGTCATGAAAGAACATAGTACGAACGCAGGCTTAATAAAGCATGAGAAGGGCGTGTTTGCAAAGGATTTACTGAGCTACGCGACCAAAATCACAAAATTTACATCCGCGCCGCCGGGGTACCAGAACGCAATGGAACACGCCAACTTGCCGTGGCCGACAGACGATGAGATGCGTCGCGGCGTGCTTGCACTATCGGCCATTGCGGGAACTTCTGAGGAACCTCAGCAAACAGCAAATAAACAGGAAAATCCAATTTTAGATTCTTCCAAGGATCATTCTCGTGAGCCCGAGGGCGAAGAAAAACCCGAACTGCCCGCACCAGATGTAAACGGCATTGAAGGACGTCGCAATTCGATCACGCGGTTTGGTGACGAGCAATCGGCTCCTGCGCCGACGACCCATTTGGATCTTGACTTGTTTGATCCTGATGACGATGATGATGACGACGACGAGGATATGGTTGATGTATAAAGCCTTGAGCCTGACTTTTAAAAACATAAATAAAATCG
This sequence comes from Geotrichum citri-aurantii, assembly GCA_030463015.1. Classification (NCBI taxonomy): domain Eukaryota; kingdom Fungi; phylum Ascomycota; class Dipodascomycetes; order Dipodascales; family Dipodascaceae; genus Geotrichum; species Geotrichum citri-aurantii. The sequence continues at coordinate 16,416 of JAKVQX010000046.1, forward strand.
CATTATCCTATTTTCAGACCTAGCAAATTACACAGTTTTTGAAAAAAAAAAAAACTTTGATGTCGATGATATGTCTTACAAACTTTGATAAGTAAAGTATAGTAGTAAAAAATACTTTGAAATCTCTATTTAAATATTTCAACTACGACACCGAATCGCTTTCATCGACCTTTCTAAGGTCGCGTAAAAATGGGATTTTTTAATGAATGGCACGGCTGTGATTGCCCTTACCCTGAAAAATTAACAGGTCATAAAGGTTAACGTTTTGATTCTTTCAAGCTGATATCTTGATTAACATAAAAGTCGGAAAGGCAGCTATACCTTTGGCGTTGATCAAATGGAGGATTTTATATGCGTGAGACTCAATGTCTAATTTTACATACAAGAGACTAGAAAAGATAGGCGAGGGAGGTGAGTATGAAGATATAATTGAGTTGACAGACTGAGCTTTAAACAGAATGGTAACACTAATGGGAAATCATAGCCTACGCTATTATTTAGTAAGAATCAAAATCAAACATGTTTTAATCGCAACTTATTGGAAATTGGGATTACACTATGTAAACATGCGTGTGCGGATTTTTTCTAACCAGTTTGCCTTTTTTAATTTTATTTCAGCAAAGGAGAGCGACTTCCTGACAAGCACACGGTTGCGCTCAAGTACAATGACCGATCGCAGTTCATTTTTGAGCGCGAGATCAATGTGCTAAAGCATCTGCAGCGGAGCCAGCAACGACACACCAACATTGCGAATCTGCTTGACGAGTTTGTATCTGAAGAAATAAAGAACGATGAATACAACAATGTACTTCCGGTTATGGTACTTGAGTATGCGCCAGTGTCGGTCGTTGCCCTGATAGAGCGCGCGTGTATGCCATTTTCTCGGCTGGAGTCTTTTGTATCCCAGTTGAACGAGGGTCTTTTATTTTTACGTGAATGCGGTGTGGTGCACCGTGATATCAATCCCGCTAATCTTCAACTAACGACCACCGGTACGCTCAAGATTATTGATTTTGGCAGTGCTACCTTTGTAGACAGTGCACTGAGATGCAATCGTGCACTGACACCGGACGTGTGCACTCTGTGGTACCGAGCGCCTGAGGCGTTTGCAACCGGAGTTGACGGTTACAGCTACACGTTCCCCGTGGACATGTGGAGCTTTGGCTGCGTGCTTGCAGAGCTCTGCACCGGAAGGCCACTGTTTGATGAGGACTACGAGCACGAAGAGCTAGCTATAATTGAAAGAAAAGACGTTAGGGCATATCTTATTGACAAAATATTGCTTTTGAACGATGACAATGCATTGCTGATTGATATGATTTCTGAAATGCTGCAGGTTAATCCTCAAAATCGTATAACTCCATCGGAGATTCAAATCCATGAGTATCTGAGAGTTAACCACCCAATCCCTGATAAAATTTACTTCAAAGCTTTCTGACATATCACCATGACAAGCTACAACCTTTTACTAAAAATTGCATTATAATATGTAAATATAGTACCTATATCATAAAAAAAAATAGAAACAAAACAAAAACAGAAATACACAAGTATATGCCTTTAAGATGGAGACGAGATACTGTTACTTCTATGCATATTTTCAATGCGTGACCGTTGGATGTAGTAGTAAAAGTCACGACTTTCGTCCTCATCTTCAGTCTCGCTTTCATTGTCAGTCAAATAAACCTGGAACTGACGGGAACTGGTGCGATTAAACATGCATCCAACAAAAATGAGAACAACCACTACAGATACAGAAATGGCGCAAGAAAGTAACGCCAACCACCAGGATGCACCCAGCGCAAGCGAAACTTCAGATCCGCCAATATTACTGTCATAATCTATAAATCGATGCGGCGAGCTTTTGAAAAGTGCTTGCACTGTCGCCACACTTGCGCCCTGCACGACAATTGTTCCAGCCAGGAAATAGGCAATGATTTTCCAACCAGACTGTAGCAAATATCCGCTCTCTTCTTCTTCGGCATCCAAATATTCTTCGTAATCAAAGATGTTTTCCTCCTCACCGTTTGACAAAATTGTTTGCTGCTGGTATTGTTGATATGGATACCGCCGCCGCTGCTGCTGTTGCTGCAGCGGGGCCACCGAGCGCTGCTTCACAAGCGCAGGCGACGCGTATGCAATTGCCGACGCAAACTGCAGTACAACTGTAATCCACATGGTGAACGCAGCCGTATGCCATAATGCACAAAAGACATCATCAGGTCGGCAGTGCTGCGGAAACGGTACGCACGCCCGGCCCACGCACTTTTCAGCAAGCCCGACATGCTGAACCACTTTAGCGCCACTATCTTTAAGAAAAGAGATATCTATCCAGTTGGGCAGCCATAGAGACGCTAGCGTGCATACAATCGCAAGCAAGTGAACTAGAAATGTCACCTTGTAGGTGAGAAATAGCACCCGTAAAGACATTACGGGTGTACTGTTCGATGAAAGAGATCAACAGAAGAAAAGAAAAAAAAAATTGCAAGTGGGGCTGTTGAAGAAGAGCAGCGAACACCAGTACTTGCTGAAAAAAAACACAACACAAAAAATATGAATACAGGTGTTGGATTAAGCCCAATTGCCAATATACAGGCTCAAATGCAACTGCCAGTCTGTCAAACAGTGTGTTGTAAAAGCAGAAAATGGAACTGGCGTTAGTGAAGTACAAAAATGTTTTTTTTTTTAAATTTCAATTTTTTTTTTCTTTTCAGACAAGTAGTTTGCGAGGTATCAATCGGCAAAACCCAAAAGAAGGTACACGCTTTTTCAAAAGAAAAAGTGAGCGGAAAAAACCAAAACTAAAAACAAACATTTCCAAAATTCATCAATAAAATCAGTTTAAAAAAAATGGCAATGTGGCCGTTTCATTATAAGTTCTTTTATTTATTCAGTTTTTCTGTCTCAAGCTTATATCAAAAACCATCAAAAATCAATTTGCTCAATTTTTTTTTATAAATTTTTGTCATTATCTGACCCTTATCAATAGCATTTTGAGTCTCGTGTACCCATTTTTAGATAAGTGCTGTGGTCACATTTAAAAACCGATATTACAAAATTCAGAAAAAAAAAAAAACATGGTTTAAAACGACCAAATATGTGCTAAGTGAAGTCAATATCTGGATCATCATTCAAACTTTCAAGTTTTTTTTTCCGTTAATAAGCACCTTTGTGTATTTTGCTAAAGCACTATATACTCTAGTGGACTGGTTGAATGGAGGATGGAAGTCTTTCAACCTTTCTTTTAACTTAAAATGAAATCAACACCTCTTATTTTCTTTCTTGACTTAATTGAAATTACAAACAGATGATCGTGCCATGTCGCAATTCAAACTAATTATTAAAATGATCAGACACTGTCAACCGTTTTTTTTATTATTTATTTCCAGTCCTTCAAGAATGTTTTGAAAACTCTTAAATCTTTTTTTTTTTTTTTTTTTTTTAAAAAAAAAGCCCGTAATGCTGTTAAATTTTTTTTTAAACAAAAGAGGAAATATTCATTCCACATACAAAAGACACTTAAAAATTTTTAATTCAACCATTGATGACGAGATTGTATGATTCAATGCGATACACAATTTTTTTTTGTTTGGTCAATGTAAAACTTGAATTTTCAAGAATCAAAAAACTAAACTTGATTCCACCATTCCTGGATTTTTCAAGTTTTAAAATTTTGGTTTAAATTAAAAAAAATTTGCTACATGTTATATAAACGACTTTAAACAAGAGATCTTTTGTCCATTTTTCTACAACACCATCAATGATTTTAGAAAATTATGAAAAAAAAAAAAGTTGAGTGTGGATTGTTGATAATTAGTTGGAATAAGTTTTTTTTTTTTTCAGACTACTGTAAGACGTAACACCCTGTTAGACCCAGAACTGACCATTGATTCAATCTCAGCTTCACAGGATGGGGTTCTCTGCATCTCTCCTATTTTTTTTAAAAAAAATTTAAGCTACCCAGTTGCCAAAAAAAAAAAAAAAAAAAAAGATAAAATTTTAATAATTAGTTTTCAACATTTCAAAAAATTTAGTTAAACTGGCAAAACACACGGGTTTTTTTTTTTGTTTTATTACTCTTTGTTCAAGTCGTCCAGCTCAATTTCCTCCGCAGCCTGAGTCGTGATAGGCCGGCCACCCCTGCGGCCAGCGCTGGGCACCTGCTGCTGTGCAGGCACCTCCAGAATCTCACGCAGCTTCTGCTTGGAAACCTCTGTGGTGCGCTCCGCCATAGCGCTGGTAACACTTAAAATTGGGCCCCACAGGTTAAGGGTGTGCGCCACGTACGCACCAGCACCAGCAAGTAACACAAACAAAAACAACAATGGGTTACGTAGGACGGCCATCAGCTCATTCCAACCAAGTACTAACAGAATCAAGTAAAACCACGCAGGAATGCGGGAGAATACCTGCGTAGTAGAGCGTTTGGCTTCGACATAGGCAGCATCAGCCTGTTTTTTGAACTTTTTGGTTATTTCCTGCTGACGGTTTACAGATAAACGAGTTGCAAAGGTTGAGTTTTCAACAACAAAATCACCGACCTCGTCAGTGTTATCCGCGTAATACTTTTCGAGGTCGACATCCGGAATAATAGGCTGACCAGATTTTGTAACAGCGTTCGAGAATATGGGCAGGATTTTCAAGGCTTGCTCCCGGGCTTTAACGTAGGGGGCCTCAATGTCATCACCGGCCTTCCAGACAAGGGGCACACCGTTGTCGTCATATCTAAACCTATCCTCAAATTGTTCCCGTAATCTTGAAAGTACATTATCCTCTTTAATGATATCCTTCAGGCGAGCGTCTAATGCAACCCAAGCCGCACTTCTGATTTTGAAGATGCTTTGCTCATTCTCTTCTGCAGACGCACCGACACCAAAGTCTGGGGCGCGACTAGCATCTACCAAGCCGTTTTTGTCAGTAGAAAGTTTCGTAGCACTAGATACCGCAAATTGAATAGTGTTGTTGAAAAAAATAAGAACCTTATCCCAGGTATCCTCTTCAGGCGACTGGAAGTAACCTTCAAGATCGTTAAATAAAGTGTTCTTTATTTTCTTCAAAATGTTTACAGAAATCTTCTTGATTTCCTGACGCTTAGCCTCAGTCTCAGCGTCATTAAGCTCGGCCTCCAAAATAGAGAGTTCCTCAGTGTGGGTGAAAACATGGGAATCAACACTGGCTTCAGTTGCACCAGAGACAAAAAAGCCTAAGGCGTCTTCACGGGCTTTGCGCACGACATCAATAAAAGCAGGCGAATTAGAGGTTTCCTTTCTAGACGCTGAAACAGCATCTTTAAAGATAGAAACAGCCTTCTTGTGCAGGGCAAGCATCTGTGCTTTGTAAAAATTGGTTAGTCTGGTGTCAACCTTGTTGAGCAAATCAGTGCGTTTAGACCGATACACGCTCTTCTCGTAACGAGAAGCTAGCGAGTCAAATATATCCATAGTTCCGTTTCTAATAGACTCAATGATATTGCCAAAACCCTCAACAACTTTGGGACCACCAAGACCACTGTTAGTAGTCTTTTGCGCTTCTAATAGACCAATTTCAAAAGCCTCCCATGCCTGTGCAGCAATTTCCTCACATCTGAAACGCGCAACCAAGATTTGTTGAGTAGGCAGATCCAAGTCCTTGTTGTCCTCAATCTGTTCCCAGATCTTCTCGGAGTAGATTGGCCAGCCGTCAATGGGGACACCACGGTGGTACTCTGGCTTGAAAACGTATAAAGGCGACGAGACGTCGGTAAAGTACTGAGAGAGTTGCGTGGCGCCTGCTGAAAACTGTTCAGGCATGAGAACCTTGTGTGGAAGGGCATAAAACTGGAGATCAAAAAAGTCGTCCAGGCTGGTGTTGGCAGCTGCAGGGGGTTTGGAAAGAGACTCCCAGATGCGCTGGAGATCCGCGACCACGGTAGCCTGAAGGTTAACCAAAGGAGTAGTTCCAATGTGATCTCTAATTACAAATAAAATGCGTGAGCGGTTGGGTTTGGTGGATGCAGACTGGAAAAGCGCTAAGTTGACTTCAAAAACAGTCTTGAGCAAGCCCATGTTGGCGCCCTGGTACAAGCCAACCTGGTTCTCCCACATATTGACAATAAGAACTTCAGAAGTGGCCAGCGCAAAAAGAGCAGACTTGCGTTCAAAATCTTGATCTTCGCCACGCTCTCTTCCGTCGGTACCTTCAACGTCTAATACGAGAATGTTGGGCCTGGGCGTAGAAGCGGAAGAGACAGACGCATTGTCAGCCAAAGGGGACTTGAGCAATTGCGGAGATGCAAGTTTCGCAAGAGCCATCCAAATACCCTTTGTAGTCTGGCGGCGCTGAATCTCATTCATAACATCAAAGCGGGTGCTGAACAAGGCGTTGAGAAGGGTAGATTTTCCAGTTGACTGCGACCCAAAGACGGAAACAATGTGGTAATTCAAGCCGCATTTCTCAATGTTGACATCCTTAAAGTAACTAAAAGTCTGGGGGTTGAAAGTTTTAGATTCGTCAATTAATTGTAGCGACAGATCATCTTCACTGCTGGAAGACAAGGGAGTCTTGGTTGTGCTCATGGTATAGGTGTTTTGTTTAACTTGGCGGAGAGAGGGATAAAGAAGAGGGCAGGAGGGGAGTGAAAAATGGGACACTGTGGACAATAGTGAATGCACATGACATTGGTTTCAAGTTGGCTGGCGCGATAGTTATTATCTGCAAGTGCCTGAGTGCGCTTCTTATGCAGTAACCTTAAAGTGGGACAATGTTTTTTTTTCCTTCTAAATCTATATGACTAAATGATTTGTCAAGCTTATATAATGTCATGACAAAATTATTCATGACATGAGATATAAGTTTTATGTCGTATGTTTTCAAACGTGTCAACTGACGGGTAGTTTTCCAAAAAAGCAATGAACAAGAAAAAAAAAAAAAAAAAATCATACTCAGCGAAGTTAAAAACTCACCCGACAGTAACAAGAAATGACCCTTTACTTTCCACCAAAATGTTCTAAGCTGAGAATTAAAAAAAAACTTTCTTGCCCATAAATTACAGTTTTCACAGCCTTTTAGATAGCTTGTACTTCTCAGTAATTAAACTAACTTGGGCGACTGAGAGACTAATACCTAAGATAGAACAGCAAGCACCAAAAAGGAACTTATTAGGTGGTCTGAAAGTCTAGCTAGTTTTCAAATGCCAAAAATATGCTAGTTGCGGCACTCAGAAGACTATAGTTATTAATGATTCACTAAAAAAGAATCGTAGCTAGGATTTCCTAGTCTTTGGTTAACCAATGGTGTTAATTTGTTTTTTTGGAAAATTAGAAAATCTTTTGTAAACACCAATAAAAGCAAGGCGATAACATTTGAAATTGGCAATAAAAGAATTATTTCTTGAGAACGGACAACTTGAAAGTTTCTCACTTTTTGATTTTTCTCAAAATATAAAAAAAAAAACCATTCAATGAGGACTTGCTACAATAGAGAGCTAGACAAACATAGTTCTAAGATATGCACGGCCATGTGCTGATATCTCAGCATCACATTCGTTTATAGCAACAAAGAGCCAGATTTCTAGACACACACATACTTTGAAAAAAATTAGTTCAAAAATCCAAGCCATTTCTAGAATCTTAATTAGTTTGAAATAACAAATTTTCTTCATTTGGTGATCAGTAAAAACAAATAACACTTGGCTTTTTTATTTCAAAAGATTTTTTTTTTTAAATCTATTAACGTACAGTGTCAAAGTCTTATCTTACTATGGTAGCATTAAAAAAATCATTGTAAAGATTCCAAAAGTATCAAGGCTTGGAGGACATTTTCCTTCAAGCCTTTAAATGCTAAATGCTGTAACTATTTAGCTTTTTGTTGAAATCAAGGTTGTGTAACTAGTTTTTTGTGCTATAATTCAGTAGACAGCACAAAAGTTTTTTTTTTTTAAAAAAGTAGACGCTTAGCTATAGTAGGCCATGCATTTATTGGCTGTTAGTATTAAGCATGCTAAAAAAAAAAGAGGTGCTTCCTGCTTCTAAAGTTGACACAGATTTTTAGTAAAAAAAACTATTGCCACTTGAAAAATGGCTATTGACGGTTGAGAAAAAAAAAACTACAAAACTATTCAAAACTAGACCTGAATATAAAGTTTTCAAAACCTTCAAACCTGTGTTGATTTTATGTTTTAAAAAGTTTAAATACAAGTTGCCAATTTTGAAAAAAAAAAAAAAAAAAGAAAACTAAAAAAAAAACTTTTCTTTTTTAATTTTTTTTAATTTACTTGAATTTTGTTACTTACAAAAGGTTTGAGTTTTTGGATAGAGAAGGCTTAGCACACAGTCAAAAGAAAAAAAAAGTAAAATCGGCCCTTTTTTTTTTTTTTTTTTTCAAACACCTTAATTTTTAAAGCATCAAGGCCAAACTAAGATAGATTTCAGTCCGGTGAAAAAATAGTTGGACAAGCTTCATGTTGATTTAAAGTTTGCCAGTGTGTTTTCTGCGGTTAGCGTGCTCTCATAATACCGATTATTTAATAAAACAGCTATGAGTTTACTTGAAAATTGTCAAAGGAAGATGTTTTTAATAACTTTTCACAACTACAGTATTATCACTTTTTGGTTACGATGTACGTTGAAATCAATGTTTTGTAAAATAATTCAGTTTTTTATAGTTTTTTTAAAAAGCTTCCCAACAGAGTTTTATGAGAAAAGTGCACTTGTAGATGCCAACCTCAGACTCTACGGCGTATTATTTTGCAAAATCTTTTTTTACTCAGTGCAAATCCAACATCTAGGACTCTTACAGTTGATTCAGTAAGTTATCTATGTACCTGGTTGAATCTTTCTTTTTTGACACAGTGCTTGCTCTCCAAGCCAAGCTTGCTGAAAAAGAAAACAAACTATAAAATAAACTACCAAAACACCCTTCCATAAAAACTAACCAAATCAAGTAGTTAGTTTGACACCAATGAGGTTTTTTTGTTAATAAAAGATTGAAATAATCTGGGGCAATTTTGGTTGTTAAAAGACGAGTACTCATATGCATTCAGTTATGAGACAGGCTAATAACCCGCTTCGGTCTTAAGGGTACCAAAAATTAAGTAAAAGATGGAAAGGCTATCGGTGTTTCAAAATTTTTTTTTTCATTAGGCCCTAACAAACACAGACTTTTGTTAAAATAATTCGATTTTCCCTTAAATACAGGTTAACATGGTCAAAGTTTAAGCAGGGACAGTGTACCAAAAAGAAAAAAAGAATTATTATCACAAAGGCCCAGATTTTTAAATTTTTTTAACTTTATTGAAATTTGTATTTTTGTGTAACTTGGCGTGATGTTTACTACTAGATTTCAGTATTTGAGATTTCCTGTTTTTCCGCCCACAACCACGGTATATTTGCCTATGGAGGCATTTGCTACTATGTATTCTGAAAAGCAAAAAAAAGAAATGAAAAAAAAAAAGATTTTTCAAGTGTAATTTTTTCCACTAGTAAAATTAAAGATGTAGACGAGATACTAAATGCGCAAGAATTTCAGTAGAATCTAGGTTTTTTTTTATTTTTTTTTAAATAGTCGCCTTTAGAATAAACATCAACAACTGACACCAGCAAACAAAGCTCAATCTAGTTTAAGTTGTCGACTGACAGAAGGGAACTGGAACCCGTTAATAAAAAAAAACAATTAGCATCAGAATGGTCATCGTAGAAATCGAACTAGACCATGCCGATGTATACTGCATCTGGGGGTCTCTCAAAAATTACGAGTTAAAAAAGTTTATTCAATAGGCTATGGTCGTTTTCTGGAGTAGCCCAATTCCCCACGCCATGCAATAGTACAATATTTGTCCCTACTGAAAAAGTTGGTTGTCTACACTGAGTTTTCTTGTAATTGTTACCCTTTTTTTTTTTTTTTTTCTTTTTTTTTTTTTTTTTTTTTTTGATGAAAAGAAACTGTGCACTATTTTTGATTTGAGGACTTAGGGCCGCGGCCATTGTAAAAAATTCGCCCACATTTTTCTTTTCTTTTCAAAGACTCCAAGTTAGATACTATATGGTGTGATTGGCTAAAAAAACAATCAAAAGCATACAAAGACGCAAAAAACAGACAAAAGGGTGCGAATACCCATCAGAAACATGCTAGTAAAAAAGAAAATTAACTTTAAACAAACTTGGAAAATGATTGAAAGCTGAAAATGGCAGGGGCCTCTCTTGAAAGTGAACCTAGAAGGAAAAAAAAAAAAAACCAAGTCCTAGAACCAGGTTAAAAAAAAGACCATGATCTAGAAACTTGATTTAGGTACAAAAAGCTAAAGGCCATAGTGTGGGATTTGTTTTGTGCATTACTGACCAGTTTTTAATTTTTAATTTTTTATTTTGTTTTTTGTACATTAACCCAGAAGCAGCATAGAGGAAATAGACAAGCCTCGTGAGAAGGTATACAGACGAGAAGTATCAAGACGTGACAATAATCTGAGACTAGTGGACTATACTGGAATTTCATTGCTAAAACAGAAATTTTACTTTAAAAAAATCATTTTACTTTTATCAACTTTATAAACTTAGCTTGTTTTATTACCCCGCTCTAAACAGTGTCGGGATTTGAAAGACATTTTGAGTTAATGCCAAAACTCTAATTGAAAAAAAAAGCAAACAAATTTTTTTTTGATTTAGGTTTTTCAGGTTTAAAAGTCAATCATCAATTTTTTTTTTTTGTTATAACAAATGAAAAAAAAAGAAAATACAAGCACATTGATTTAATACGGTTAGGCGACAGACTAGCTGTTTTAGATAGTCTGCCCATTAATATAATTAAATATCAGGCTTTTTTTTTTTCACAATATTTTTTTTTCCTTTCAAATCCCAGGAGTGTCATTAAACTTTAATTTTTTGAAAACAAAAAAAACAAAACATATCTTTGGCATACCAGAAGTCAAGAAATTCTATCGCCGCTACATCAAGTTTTTTCTTTTTTTTTTTTTTTGTTTTATTTTACTTCAAATTTTTTATTGTTCAATTTCTTGTATATAAGGTCGCACACATCCATTTATTATCAAAGACTTTTATTCACCTTTTTTTTTTTTTTTTAATTTTTTGATTAATTACTTGACAATTCATATTTTGCCTATACTTGCAACACGACCACATACATTGGCGCTCTTAAATTCTTCCGTTTAAGATCAAATTATAAACACCTTATATACAACACCTTCTACTATGTCTTTCATCTACAATACAGGTCAACAGTTTGATCAAAAAGATCAGGACCAGTTTTACCAATATTGCCAATATCAAACTCAACAAGTCAAAATTCACAATGATTGGGAGCATCAGCAAACTGGTTTTAACCATTTTTACTACCAATCTAATGAACTTATTGACAGTATGAAAGATCAAAATCTTGGCAAGAATCCTATTTACTGGGAGTCAAATTACCAGAACAATTTAGTTCTCGGTGAACCCAATCAAACAGCCATGTACAACATGTCAAGCAGCAACAGTAGCATGAGTGACGATAACAGAAACAAAAGCTCGGCCAGCGTTAATGAAATCTACGAGTCTGAAGGGTCATCTCCCTCAATTCCATACTCCATGGATGAAAACAACCTTCTCACCACATTCTCAGACTTATCGCTAAACAAGGATTTAAATATGGTACCTGTTTCACAAGCTGACTCTTCTTGTCTTTTACCATCTTACCAGATGTCGTCGCCAGCTCTATTGAGCTACAACAGTCAACCATTATATCAAGATGTTGACCATTCTGGTGACGCTCCGCTTCTGCCTGACCAGAGTTTAAAAGCCACTAAAGTCCCAATCAACTACACCAAGCCAATTTCTAAACAAATGTACAATCAGCGAATGCTGGGCCATATGCGGAGCTACAGCACAGTTGACCAGACCATGCTGTTGCCGTTAATGATGGGCGCACTTCCCCGGAAAAGCAACAGCATAAGCGTTGCATCTGCGGTGGGGTACTCCGGAACACATCAACAGGAGCAGCCCGAAGAAGAATCCAAAAACGTGCAGCTTGACTACAACGGACGCAAACCGCGGCAATGGCGCAACCGCAAGTACCGTTGCTCGCATTGCAATCTCACATTTTATGACCGAGAGTTGGCAACCTATGCCGCCCATATCATGCAGGTGGAGCACGACCACGGCTCGAGTGGCCGGCGCTTCAAGTGCACAGAGCCATCGTGCCCTTGGTCTAAAATTGGATTTGTGAGAAAGTTAGAACAGCAAAAGCATTTCACGCGCAAGCACGGAACTCCGACTTTTGAGTGTAGGTTTTGGTCACCCGATGGGAAGGAAAAGTACAAGGGGTACCGTGTATGCACCACTCATTGGCACGCAGACTCGGGTAATCGCTTACGGCACGAACGCGCAGTACATCGCACAGTGTGGAACGAGTCGCTCGATTTCATGGAAGATCAAAACACAAGTTAATGGTAGGAAAAAAAACGAAACAAACAACAAAAATTTATTTTACTGTTTCTTGCAAAAACGACAAAAATTGCTAGTTAAAACTCTTTAGTAATTTATTTCACTAGCCGAGCTTTGTTGCAGGTTCAGCATTGTAGTCGGCAAACACATTCACAACCAACCAGTTTTTAAGCTCAACCTTTCACTATCTGGGTATTCGAAGCCATCGATAAATTGATTTTATGGATAGGGTTTTGAAAAACCATTGTTTATCTTTTTTTTTGTACAAATTTTTTTTTAACTATTTGTGTACTTAATCTTTATTTATTCATTGATTTACAATTTTTATGGAATTTAAGCGACGCGATATCGGCGTAGATAAAGCAGAAATTTAAACGGAGAGTTTAAAAACCAAAAAAAAAAAAAAAAACCAAAAAAAAACAACCAAAACCCATAACAACCATTTAAGGCCCTTTCAAATCCCCACGCAGAAAATAGAATTATATCGCGGCTATTTTCAGTTACTTTTCAACTTTTTTCTTCTTCTTCTTCTTCTTCTTCTTCTTCTTCTTCTTCTTCTTTATCTTCTTCTTCTTTTTCCCTAATTTTTTCCATAGATTTAACTCTCCAATTCACACAAGTAGATCTACTAAAAACAACATAAAGTCAGCAGGCAACATAATCATGTCCAAGTTCCTTGAAAAGTTTTCCTCCAAGAAAGCCAGTGTCCTATTGATTGGATCCGGCGGTGTTGGCACGATTGCGTCGCTGGGCCTCGAGAAGGGTGGTTATGCACAGGTTACCAGTGTGCTTCGCAGCGGGTATGAAAAGGTATCAAAGGACGGCTTTGAGATCAAGTCAATTGACCATGGCGATTTTTTCAATTGGAAACCGCATAGAGTGGTACCTAACGTTGAGGCTGCTGTCAACGCTGGTGAGATTTACGATTACATCTTAGTCACTATCAAGGCCCTCCCCGAGTTATTCAAGACCGAAGAGATCATCCGCCCGGCAATGATTAAAAACGCCAACGGCGAGTACCCTACCGTTGTTTTGATCCAAAACGGTATCGACATTGAGCGCCCCATCTACGAAGCCTACCCCGGCGTTATTGTGCTTTCGGGCGTGTCTATGATTGGCTCCCACAACTTTGGCAGCAAGATTGTCCAGTTTGAACATGATAGACTCAGCGTTGGTTATTACCCGGACTGTGTCAGCGACACAAATAGTAAGGAAAAGCTGGAGGAACGCACGCGAGAGTTTGTTGCCGTGTACTCTGCGTCCGGTGTCGCCACCACTTATCATCCGGAACTGACGCTTGCGCGCTGGAGAAAGCTAGTCTACAATTCGGGCATCAACACTGTGTGTGCCATTACACAACTTGACACTAGTCGAGCCTACCTCAGTGGCGTCGATAAGGCTCTCACTCTGCCTGCCATGTTTGAGATTCTCAAGATTGCTAAAGCTGCGGGCTACGAGCTTCCTGAAGAGCTTCCTCAGGAAATGATTGACTCTGATGGTGGTATCTTTTACGAGCCTTCTATGATGATTGACATACAGAAGGGCAACCCGATTGAGCTTGAGGTTATCCTCGGCAACCCACTGCGCATTGCAAAGAGACTTGGGGTTGAGGCACCAATTCTCACTGTCCTATACAACCTACTCAAGGGCGTACAATTTCGCTTGCTTGAGAAAAAGGGTATGTTGAATGTATCCGAAAAGCCGCCCAATGTTGGTGACGATCTAATCGACCATCCTTCTTTCCCGTCTGAATTCCCTATTCAAGCAACGGCTTCTAAATGACTTGTTTTAAATGTAGAATACATTAATTAATTATATATTAAACATATTATCTGTATTTATAAATATGATGATGCCCGTTGATCCAAAAAAAAAGAAAAAAAAAAGACTTAACACTATAGCCCAGCATGTCGCCTCAATGTAATTATTTTTCATCCTCTTCTTCATCATCTTCTTCCTCATCATCATCATCGTCTTCGTCGTCATCTTCGCTGTCATCGCTATCTGGCTCGTCCCAGCTCTTTTCAACAGTCATCCTCACCCGCTTGACGTACTGATTTCTATGCTCTTTATATAAGTTTGAGGCCTCAACGTTGGCGGGCGAGCTCGTGTTGGGGTCGTTCAGCAGACTCTGGATCGAAGTCAAGATCGCTGCCACATCGTATGTAGGGGACCATCGGTTCTGCAGAATGTCCAGGCACAGCTCACCAGTGGCGTATACATTGGGGTGGAACATTTCGCTGACAAACCGTACTGACGGCGGCTTATTTGGATATTGCTCATCAAACTCAAGCGTGAGACGGAATGTGCCATCTTCAAAGGGCGTTTCAGCGGGGCCAATAATCACGGCATTCCACGTCATGACATTGTCGGCCACGGGAGAAGCGTAAACGCCAGCTGGCGGATCCTGTTCCATGCGCTGAATAAATTTTATTTTTGAGTTAGTATTACTAGTAACGAGCCAAAAAAAAAAATGGATGATAGGGTCAAGATCAGATACCAGCCAGCAAAGCAAGACTTGATTTTGTCATTCAAAAAAAAAACGTACCTTAAAATCACGCATTAATCTTTTTCGTGCGTTTGTAGACATATTGCTTGTGAATTTAATTAGAATGGGTGGATGTATGTGTGTGTTTTAATGGCAGGTATGCAACTGGGGGGAGATGAGTTGTGCTCGTGTGTGTTGTTTTTGTGTGTGGCTGCGATGGATGAAGTTATTTTGTAAAGGGGGAATTGGTAAAAGTTACGTTGATTTTGTTTCAATTTTTATTTTTATTTATTTTTTTTTTTTTAAAATAATAAAATTTAATTATTTTTATTTTTGATTTTAAATTGTTTTAATAACGTGTTTTGCAAAGACAAAAGTTATAACTCTGATGCTTAGATAAGCACAGCTCAGATTGCCACCAAAACCATGTTTTGAGTCATGCTGTTTTGGGTCAACAAAACTGTGAACTTACACTTGAATGATTAAAGCGGACATGAAACGCATGTTATACAAGTTATTCAATGACACAAAACTACAAGAGAGAAAAATAAAAATAAAACCTCCATGAAATTTTGTTGAAATAGTCAAAACATAAAAAACATCATCGATTTAAATTAATTTTTTTCTAATTTTTAACGATTTACGCCAATCTGTCATTGTTTGTCAAACTCGCTACAGCAAAACCCCCCCAAAAAAAGTCAACCAACAGATAGACAAGACTTTCAAACAAATAGACAAACAAGCAATCCAAAGATAATAAAAGCGTTTCAATTTTGTTATCGGCGGCTACTTTCCAGCGTCTAAATTCTTGTTGTACAATTTAATCAAGTTTTTCAGTTATAATATTTTTACCTCCCCCACACGCCCTTTTGATTTTGTAAATGACAGCTGAGAGAGTTATCGCGCAACCGGTCACTCTTTTGGATTCTGCTCCGATTTCGCATTCAAACGACACAGCCGCGCAAAAAAACTAAGAAATAACACACACTGCCAAACGAGTTAGTTTTGCAACGAGCTAGAAGAATGGTCGCGTGACCAGCCTTGATGTCTTTTGAGCAGTAGTTTCAACCCAAATGAAACATGAAAAGTGCACTTTACACATATTTGTTATCTAGAACTATCAGTGACAGGGAAAGATAGAATAACTTGAAAGACTGTTTTTTTTTTTTTGGTGATTAGGTTTGATCTCAGATTGCAAATGGTGATTTGAATCTTAGTTTTCAGGAACGACCTGTTGATAGGCGACTTTCATTTTACATCGATAAATGCGTATTTAATCAAAACTTTAGAAAAAATAATATATATAAAAATTAAACTCTTTGGCTTGGTTTTTGATGTGCTATAATTTTTTGATAACAATGCCAAAAAAGTAAATAAAAAATAACTTAGTTAAAAATAAAAATCTTAGTTTTGGAATTTTTTTTTTTGGACTTATGGCTGCTTTTTGCCTGTTTTGCTTAATTCTGAAGACATGGATTTTTTTAATTTTTTACTTAAAAGCAAAGGCGCATTTTACAGTTTTCGATTTAGACATGGCAGTTGAATTCTTAGAATCTGGCCGTTACTACAAACTTGAATCAAACAAACGTATCTTATCAAATTTGCTCTTAAATTTCTAGATAACTTTCTTTATTAAAATTTTTGAATCAAATTAAAACAAAAAGTTGATTTCAACTTATCAAAACTATCTAAATAGATACAGTAATACAGATCACGTAGTATTATTTTAATCAGTTTAGTGTCCTTAAAACTATTCAAACATAAAACAAAGAAGACATTAATTCACTTATATCTACTACACCTTTTATTTGAATATTATCAAAAAATTTGAAAAAATTGGGTTGTGATTCAAGACACAAGCTCAAAGCTGAAAAGAATATATTGGCCTTGTTTTATCTTGATAATACAAAATGAAATAATAACTTTGCAGTTTTTTTAAAAAAAAAAGATTTTCAAATTTTTTTGACCGTCTTTTGTTGTGAATAAAAAATCTGGAGAGCTAGTTGCGAAATTTATAACGCAACTCTTTTTTATTTGTGGAAGTGACAGTCTAAAGTGACTACACCTAACTGAATAAGAACCCAAAACTTGAATCCCATAACGCTCAACTTGTTTAAATATAATACCTACTATATGTCATTAGCAGATCGTTACTAAAAATTTACCAAAAAAAAAGGATTTTAGACTTTTCTTGATTGTGTGTCAAATGCTTTTTTTTACAACCAAAATATGGCTCAACAATCTTGCGTTTTCAAAGTTCACCCGGTTAACTAAAACTTGCACAACACAAATAGTCTGGTATTAGTAAAGTTGCAGCAGTGTACTATTGAATAAGCGTTTTTGTTCTAACGCCAAAAACTAACTTAAATGGAAAAACAAATTAACATAGCCACCCACGTAGTACTCTTTGCAAAGCCATTTCTGTCGCAAATTTGGTTTTTTTAAAGTGTTAAGAAAGGGACTTTCATACTTTTGTTAGTTGGGAGTACAAAACAAACAAACATTAAATGAGTGCAGCAACAATTTTGTGTACACGGTAACCTGCTTAGAGTATCAGCATCATTCATGCACTTTCCCAGCTTAAGTGATCATGTAAAAAAATCTTGCCATAAGCCGATAGCAATGAAAACGATCTTACAATTTAGGCCAAAAAGCCTCCAAGCACAAACAAAGTCGGGGAAAATAATAAAATAAACTTTTTTTTTGTGTACATAAAAAGCACTAGTTATCAGAAGTGATAAAAATTACTATAGTTATCAGAACCAATACCCAGCCATTACTGGCTATCAGATTTCTATCAGAGCTGATAAATTATTAAAAAAAAATTCTGTTCCTATACAAATTGTGCTAAACTACACGATTTTTTTTCATTGGTGTTGGTAATTCGGAACAATTATTTAAAAAAGATTTTTGCCAAAGAGTTTTTTTTTTAAAAACAGTTGTTAGTCGGTTTTATTTGCGAGCTTTTTTTTTTGTAACTTTCAAACGACTTGTTATTTTTATCAAATTCCAATTTTAGTGTAAACGATAGATGCCACAATGAGGATAAAAAGAGCAACTAATTAGTTTAGTTGAAACTGGTACTAGAATTAATAAAACTTCAGTAAAATTACGTTCTTAGGCTGTCTTATTAATATTCATACATTGTTTATCAAAAAGGTTTCTTTTAACAGGTCTAAAAATTTGAAAATTTACACTTTCTAGACTTAATTAACATGCCATATTTATTCATGGGCGACTCACCCAAAAAATTATTTGTTGAAGTTGAATTCAGGCAGTTTCAAAAAGAATTCCAACAAGAATCAAAAACAGTTTTTGTCATTCTTTATCACTAATAAACGTGTTATGGCTTGAGTAAAAACTCAAATACAAGCAGTAACTTTTAAACTATTGTCTTGTTTTTTTTTAAAAAAAAAAAGAGTTTCATTCCAAAAGAATCTCTAATTTTTTTGTTTCATTACCTTTTTAGGTGTGAACGTTTTCTTCTACTCAAGGAAAAAAAAACATGGACAATGTAAAAGATATTCATTTTTTTCTTTTAGTGACATAAAAAGCCTTTAATAAGTTTCTTGTTTTATATTTGACTGTTTAACAAAAGAATTCTTAGCAACTTATCATAAAACATTTAGACTTGAATAACTTCATTTTTGCAACAAACCTCAATTTTAAGAATTGGTGAGTTAAAAAAAGTTGGTCAAATTTAATTTTTTATAGTTTATTAAAGCTTAAGTGTTACAGACTTTTCAATTTGAGACGATATGTGAACATGCGAGCCAGAAGGTAAAATTGAACAAAAATATATAAAAAATTGGAAAACTTAGGTAGCCACTTCAGTCTATCAATTTTTTTTTTATATCATTAGTCAATTTCAAAATCAGGAAAATCAATACAAGATTAGTGTTGAGGTGAAATTTACAAATGTAAAACACTAAAAATTTCAAGCGCTGTTCTAGAAAAAAGGGTTTTTTTTAAATCATTCTTTTAATGTAGTAAAGTTTGATCAGAGGCAAATTAGACAGCAAGAACTCATCTATCTAGATTTTAAACACGGAGTTTGAAGGGGTTTGTTTGGCTGCAAAAACTTTTAGTAGTTGCCAAGGAGAGGCCAGTAATATTTCTAGACTTATTATTAACAGCTCCAATTCTCGAATACGTTTTAAAGAAAAAAGTATTTGAAGGCTCAAAATATCAGATCGGGCTATTTTACCATTCCTAGTTTTACAGTGTTTAAAAAAAAATTCTTATCATGATTTCATATACTGGTTGAACGGACTTTTGACCTTTTTATGGCAAGATTATTCAAACTCAAAAACTTTCATAAAAGTCATTTTTTTTGATAAATACTTAAAGTTCTGAGATAGGTTTAATTTGACTTTTGGATAACGCTCAAAAAAAAGCGTCACTGCCCATTTTTTAAATTTTTTTTTTGAGAAAAGTGGTCAAGTCCCCGTCTTCTGTAGTCTTTTGTGTTACAAACTTAATACCAGACTAATAAACGTGTTTTTTTGAAAAAAATTTAACCACTAATTTCTTTTCTTAATTTTGGTTACTTGTGTCTTTGAGTCTTACTTTTTTCAGGATTTAAATGGTTTGTTGCACATTTCTGGCACTTCCACAACTGCAATTGTAAAAACTCACTGTGGGGTTTTGCAGCTTTAAACCCTAACAGATTAGTCTCTTTTCGTGTATTTTTTTTCGGAAAAGAAAGCTTTGATTATCATGTTCAAAAGATTATTAAAAAAAAAACGAAAACTTGCGGATATTGTGTTGAGGTATTATTTGTAATTACTAATGGTTTACTATTGGGGGTTGAAAAAAGTAAGAAAGTTTTTTGGGGGCGGCATTTCTGTGACCCCGCCAAGTATAGTGAATCACTCTACAACAAGCTGGCGCGGCTTTATACGAAACAAAAAAAAAAAAAAACAGATTAAACTAAAAATTCTCTCGAGAGATGTGTACTATTGTATTCTGCGCCGATAGTGAAATCTAGCTGCGCACAATAATCACTAATAATGGTATTATTGCCACCAAGTTGCAGCCGTGCGTACTTGATTTTTTTTTTTACTTTCGATTTCACCATCCATGCAGTGCTTTGCCACTCCGGTGCATCATACACTTTACTCAATTAAACCGTACCATCAATCCATCTCATGCCATGTTAAGATTTTTTAACTTGAAAGAATGCTAATTTTTTAAAAAAGGCTCTGTCGAAGCGAGGTTTTGACTTTATAGCCTAGCACAAGTTATTAAACTATTACACAATCTTAAAATGATCAGTTGAAAGTCTTTTTAAAGTAAAAAAAAAAGATTAACATAATAATGCAAACATCGATATTATCAATGGTGGTCTCAAAAACTTCTAATACAAACATGACCGTGTAACTACTGTTCCATATATACAATTTTTTTTTTACTGTTTTCTAAATTTTTACTTATTTCAAGATAAAAACAAATGCAATGGAGTTTTTACCTGGTCTCGCCAACTTTAATAGCGCCTAGTTGAATGGTTAAAACTTATTGTGATGTTGCTTATGAAAAACCAGAGCAATTCATAAAAAAAGCATGGTATAATTGGTTTTATTTAACAAAAAAAATAACTCTATTAAGCCATATTACCAAAGTAAAAGCTGTAGCATTTCTACAAAATAAAACTCAACTGGAGTTTTCTCAGTATAGTTATGACTTGAAATGGTTTTTAGCGTGGACTTCCATTTTGCTTGCTACCTAAAGTATGCTATTACTGCTGGGGATAGAAACTAAATTCACAAGTATTCAAAAAATGACAAAATCTTTTGACAGCGTGCAACAAACTGAAATATTACTGTTGAAAAAAGGGTGGTGACTAATATTTTGTAAAATTCTAGAAATTTAGTGAATACTAATAAACTTGTAAAAACAAAAATTTCAGTACCTTGAAAAAAAAAAAATCAACCCACATCACACTATAATACAATAAAACTTCACAATAATTACAAACTAAAAAAAACTTCATGTTGGCCTAAAGATCCTGAAAAGATTTTTTATCTAAACGAAATAAAAAGCAAGATAAAATAGTAGCTCGAGATTTGATAACTAAAAACGCGAAAGATTTGACAGATTGTGTTTCAATAGCAAAAAAAAAAAAAGGAAGAAAAATAGACACCTGGACTAAAAACACTTTGTAAAACATTTACTGAATGCGTTTTTTTATATGTTTTTAGTATTAATTCTAACACACTTTTCACAAATTTTATTCTTATACCGGACTATAACATTACGTTTTAAGTCAAAAACCCGCAAAAAAATTTTAACTATAAAATCAAATTTGAAGATAAAAACAAAACATAAAACTCACGTCTACTTTATTGTGTTTAAAAAACTAGTAGTTTAATGTTTTTGAACAGGACTTGTAGACTTATCAATTAGTAAAACTAAAAGGGTGATTATAGAACAAAATACGCTTTGTATTGGAAAAATCGGTTTCTTTCCCCTACCTTCAAAAAAAATTTAACTGGAAA
Organism: Geotrichum citri-aurantii; assembly: GCA_030463015.1. Classification (NCBI taxonomy): domain Eukaryota; kingdom Fungi; phylum Ascomycota; class Dipodascomycetes; order Dipodascales; family Dipodascaceae; genus Geotrichum; species Geotrichum citri-aurantii. The sequence goes on from JAKVQX010000046.1 coordinate 37,811, forward strand.
AAATCAAAGATAAAGTTGAAGCACCGGTTAAACAAAAATTTGAATTTTTAAAAATACATGTGTTTTTATCAATTTCACATCTGCTACTAATTAATGGTTGGCGTAACATTATAAAGCACATCAAAAAACTCACCGTTTTGACCATTTACCAGTACTTTAAGCCCAACACGATACAGTGACACTTTTATTAATTGTTTCGTTTGGTTTGTAAACTGAGATTATGTAGAGAACTTGGCACATTTAATGCAAACAGTACAGAGATAGAAGTTAAAACAGATCCCCCCCACTTCATGAACTAATTCTTGTTGAGTCAATTTTTTTTTTTCTTTTTTACACAACTTACCATTATTTGTAGAAAGAATAAACACATTAAAAAGAACAACTAAACAGCTACTAGTGTTACTACGTACTTTCACTACTTTTTTGGGGGTTATAGACGTGAGTACATATGTTATGATAAGCCTAAAATATATAGCAGAAAAAGAGAAAAAAAAATTACATAGTGATGAAAACCTATAGCTTTTCAAAATTAAAAATCAATGAAAAACTCATTTGAAACCCCCAATTTACCAGCAAAATCGTATAATGCATTTTTATTCTCGGCTACACCGAGCCATAGTGTGATCTTGAATCGGTCCAGGGGAACCGTTAGCAAAAAAGATAAACTCAGGTTCAAAAAAACTTTCAAAAATTTATTGTACTTGAATAATTTCCAATTCTTGGGTGCCAGCCTACAGAGTGCCATGACAATAAAACTACAAACTGGTCAAAGTCTTTTTGCTTTATAGCATCTTTTAATTTGTTATTAGAAAATCTGTTTACTGTATTTACACCAAAAAAAATTTCTGGATGTAATACAAATACATGTTAACAAAAGACATTCAAATAAGATATTATTTTTTTAAAAAAAATGTATTGTTCTCTTGGGACTTTCAAAGTACCAATTTCGACGCGTACAAGGGGTTTCTTCATTTTGATGGCCCAGGATTTTTTTTTTTTCAAAAATTGCCCCAAGTTCCAAGGAAAACCTGAGATGCATCACTTTGAATTGTAAATGTAGATAGAGTATCTGGTTGATGTTCTTGCATCAAAAACTAACATTCACAAAAAAAATGTAGTAGCAAAAGATGAATACAAAAAGACATTAATCCTAGATCATTTGTCTCTATGGGATTCTTAAAGAAGCGTTTTCAACACGCAAAAGTAGTTTCTGCATTCAATGGCGTCGAATTTTCTCTGTTTTGTATTTTTTAACATTTATTTGTAAAACAACTAAATCATCGTTGACTGTGCCTGATGACAGCTAGTATGATAAAAATTCATTTAACAACATGCCAAAACACATTCAGTTTGTTACGCAAATACTCTTCTGATTAGTAAAAAAACAAAAAAAAAACAAAGTCAAAGCGTGCTTTGAGCCAGCATACACCAGGTCTGATCTTCTGCATCTTCCATGTATCAAAAAAAAAAAAAAAAAGCTTGAAAACCACACAAGAATTGTGAATAAATTCTATACATCAAAAACTAAATATAAGTACACAAGAAAAAAAAAAAAAAGTCTGAATTTGATGTAGTGCGCTGCCAAGCACGCAACAAACAAGATATCAGCAATAGCCGCAAAGATAAATCGTAGAACTGCAAAGCATTTTTTTACCAAATTCTTTTTCTATGGATCTCTAGAAAAACGTTCACAAACAAAATGAGTTTTTCTTTTCAGTATTTTTTTAGGGGGGGAAGGGGGAAAGAGTTATTAGCGAATTTGAGTTAGTATAGCGTAAAATTGATAAATTTTAACGCGCAGTTTTTTTTTTTTGGTTTTTTGAATACAGTCAATTCTGTCAGTCATTTACGAAACAACCTTTTTTTTTTTTTTTTATTTCTATCGCTGCCGTAGTTGTAAATACAATTGCTATAAAATTCTAGTTATTCTGTTCATTTATTATAATTTTTAATGTCCTGGATACACTTTTAGATGTTGTCTTTTGCTGTTAGTTATAGTAATAATGTTCATTACAAAAACCCAATTATTTTCATTAATGGTTAACGCTTATTTAGATTTTATAACTCCGTCCTTTTTGTTGGTCACTGCCAGCAACACCAAAAAAAAAAAAAAAAAAAACCTCACTCTACTCCATGAATAAACTCTGCTTCCCATCCAACAAGCTTCCTTTTTTTTTCAGCCTAAAAGTCCAAAAAATATCGAATCATAATAAAAACTGTCAGGTGTATCTGATATCTTTCTCCATGAATCTTCTGTAATTTCTTCTGACTTAGAACCACAATTGCCTATAGCACCGACTATAGAAATAACAATAAAATAAAAAGTATCAATTATAATTAAAACAGCAGGCGCGCTGCCCGATCCATACATGTTCTCTCTCTCTCTCTCTCTCTTTCTAAGGGTTCAATAAATCACAACCTTACTCTGTCTTTCTCTACATGGGAGCAGGGGCAGTAGCACCAGGCGCAGCAGCACCAACAACAGCGGCGCCGTTGACAATCTCAGCACCTTCCTGGGCAGATGACAAGGGCGCAAGACCTTCAGGGCCAATGAACTGGCTATCTCTCCAAGGGCCGTCGTCAGCCAGCTCAACGCCGCCAACGCTCTCGCTCTTACCACCAAACTTGACGGGTAGGTTCTCAATGGGGATCTGCTTGAGCAAAGCGGACTGGTATGACGAACCCAAAATGAAAATCTTGTTGACGGTCACAGGGTCAAGGAACTTCTTGAACATGGAAAAGATAGTCGAGAAGCCAAAGGGCGCGTTGATAACGTAGAACTTGCCCATGCGTTCCGGGTAGTAGTTCTGGCCAATTGCCGAGGCCTCCTTAACGTATGTGTAAACCTGGTACGCAGCCGAAAGCGAGATACCCTTAAGATCGAGGATGGTGCACGAGGTCTCAACGAGATGACCCTGGCGACGCGAGCACGCCGGAAGTCTGTAACGAATAAACGCTTCGTATTCCCAGACCAGGTTCTGCAGCATGCGCTTCTGGCTGGTAATCTCGTACATTTTGTCAATCTTGACAGATCCGAGCTCTTCGATGTAGATAGGACGGCCATCCTTGTCAGTCTTGTGGTAGTACTGCGGGTAGTACTGCGCGACCTGCTTCTTCTCGTTATAGTGGAAGTCATCAAGGATGGTATTGGTGCCAAATTCCTTGCGCCAGTTCTCACAGTTCACAAACATTTCAGTGGCCTTAGGGATATCGAACTTGCGGGCGCGGAGAAAGCGGAGGAGGTTTGCGTCGTCGAGACGATCCTTGTAGCCAAGAGCGGTTAGGGCCGCACGGAACTCCTCAATAGTTTTCTTTTCATCATCAGTCAAGTTGCCAATGCGACCAGGAAGTTCATTAGGGGCAGCCTGTTGAGGGTAGGAGGCACTGGAGAAGAAAAAATTTACTGTTAGTAGTCGTAGACTTAAGTTCAGACCGCGGATCGATCTGAGCTACGCCGAAATGGCGTGCAGGAAAAGATAAACCTACAGAAGTTCCTGGAAATACAAAGTTAGAAGGTGAGTTCTTATGTGCGAGCGTGAGCCATTTAATTGTTAAAACTTACAGATTCCGAAAGTGCGTATCGAGAAGCCATTATTAATCGCGGTGGAATTAAAAGGGGGGGTTGAATTTGGTGAGTGATGAGGAATGAAAAGGAAGGAGAAAGAAGAGGAAAAAAAAGATAAAAATAAAAAAGGAGAAGCAAAAAAAAATAATAAAAGAAAAGGCTGCTACGTGGTGGGAAGGAGAAAAAAGAGCGCAGAAAACAAAAACAAAAAAAAAATTTCAACATGAAAAATGCAAAGTTTATATATAGTGATAACAGGGCAAAAAGACAGAATAAGAGCAACCTACCAGAACTCTACCATGTTTTGTTCGGGTCACAGTCGTGTTCTATAGCACAATAAGTTTGTACCAGGATTCAAGAGAGTGCGTACAGTTTGTTAATAACTTCTAGCGCTCTCTCACGTTTTTGGCCTTCCCATTGCGGTGCTATGACATTACTTCCTAGCGCCAGCATTGCCATAAGCTCTTCTCCATCGCCTACCACTACTTTACCCGTTTTCACCAGTTCAGCCATACGTTGCGGCTCCGTCCGCATCAGCTTTGCGGTGAGATACGCACAAATTTCTTTTGTGTCCAATAGTTTCTGGTTCCACTCGGCGCACACCTTCTGTGCCAGCTGATTTAAAAACTGTTCAATTGCCGTTTGCTCATCGTTACTGGTATTTCCTCTCTCACTGCCTAGAAGCGCAATGTACTGTGGGTAGATTTTTGCCAATACAGTATCATAGTCATAGTTGTTGGCAAGAAGCAACTGCCGTACACGCGCTTCGCCTGGCAGCGCGGCCAACACAGCTGTCGGAGCGCGGATCAAGCAGAACAGTTGGGCAATCGTTAATGCGGTCTCTACAAACCATTCACATTGCACTAACGCACTCCTACCTTTCATCATGCTCTTTTCTTTTTTCTTTTGTGCTCGGTTGAATCCTGCATTTTGGTAAACTTGTTGAAATCGGGTATACGCCGGTAGCCGTGCCGGCGTGAGCCGGAACTCTGGATCAAGCAGCACCTCAAAAACACACACACGAATCAAAGCATCAATTTCAAACTTGTCTACAATTTCGTCAGAATGTATTTCTGTTACAGGCGCAGATTCAGGCGGTGGCAATAGCTGCAGCGCTGGATACACGTCTGACTCGAGCGAAAACCGTTCGAGCGGAGTATAGTCCGGGAACCGCGAAAATGTGCGCTCCCGCAGCGCAACTGTTTGCGCCGTGCGGTCGGACAAATCTGTGTCAAAAAGTTTTGGGCTTTTCTTGGTTTTGGGAGCAGTGCTTTCTACAGTGTCTCTGTTATCCTTATTGTTACTACTTCTAACGATGGGGATATGACTGCATGAGGTTTTAGAAGCAACCCGTAAGTTTTTGCTGATGCTGTTGTCACAGTGTTGATGATAGTGCTCGGTAAGCTCGGCATTTTCGACCAGCGCCTGGGCAACATGACGCTCCGCAATTTGTCGATCTTGTTCTACCAGGCGGCCAAACTCTATGAGCTGGCCTTCAAGCTCTATCAAATCACCGCATGCAAACCCTTGAAATGCACCAGCTCTGTTGTTGTTGCTGCTGTTTCTGTTGGGATTTAAAAAATTACTGTTATTGTTTTTGGTACCATTTTTGTTATTCCTGCTGGTGCTACAAATGGAATTGCACTGGGATTTTGGGGTTGCTACGAAGAGACGCGCCAGAGCCATGCCCACCATGCGCGCCTGCCTGAGTGCGCCAGGGTGCACTCCTAGCATACCTGAATTATGCGCAACCAAGAACGCCGAAAGTAGCAACCGTGGATACTTCCCAGCAGTGCAGTTGGTTTTCTGCGGCGCGTGGACAGGCTCTTCCTCGACGCGATAGTGAGAATTTAGAAAAAGAAGATTTAGTGCCATGGCAAGGCTTGCTGGTGGAGTCTTAATAAAATCACTCATAGTTTCATAGCAGTGTAGCGTATTATCAGGGCCAAAAGCGTTTTGAGCAGCACTCACAAAGCCATTGTCAACCTTGCTGGCGCTGGTTGGCGCCCAGGGCTCGAGAAAATATGGAAATTCCCGTTGGAAAACTCTCCCAACCGCGTAATGACGTAATGCCCTGCACACTGTGCGTGCTGCTATTTGCGGCTCAACGCTAGCACGCACAACGTCTGCACTGCTGTTTCCATTTTTGCCATCGGTACCACTAGAAGGACCGGCCCTTTTTACTGTCCGATATAGTTCATAACTGACTTCGGTTGTCATCATTTCAGCCGCCACCGAGTATTCCGAGTAAAAATCGCGCATCCAGACAGCGGCGCCGACGGCAAAGCGCTGGCTAAAGACGCGTGCTCGCTCGGCCTTGCAGCGATCGGCGCGTGCTCGGTTACGGTCGGCGGCAGCAAGGCGGCGGCCCAGGCGAACAGCGGTGGTGCGCATGCGCTGTTGAGTGGCGTGCTGGCGCTGACGAACGCGTCTCAATGTCAGTCGGCACATGTGAATACTGCGCGAGAGGTGGTAAGCGCGGCGCGCAGAAGCCTGCTCGAGCTTACGGCGCAATTGTGACTCGGTGCTGCTACTGCTGCTACTGGCCTGACGGAGGCGTTTCTGGAGGTGGGGTGGAAGATTATAAGGAGTGTTGTCAACGGCAGGCGGGTGTAGTGGTTTTGATAAAGGCATTTTAAAAATTTTTTTGGTGAGTGTTTCTGGTTGAAGACTAATTGTGAGATTGGCGCGAGCGTCAATAAGAGGTGACAGATATTATGCGCGGCTGGCAGTAGGAAATGAGGAATTGCAAGTCTTGAGGTTTCTACAAAACAGTGGAAGGAAGATTGTCGAAATAAATACGTAAAATTTTGGCAAGGAAAATGAGACTACAGTGATGGCTATGGGATCAGTCGATGAATTAAAAACACAGACAACAGTGATTGTAGTGGTGCAGACAGGTCTTGATATAAATAGGAATGTGGCGAAATGATAGTAAAACCTTAGAATAGAACTCGATAAGCCTTTTTCAATATATTCTCAACAAAAAGCAAACTAAAGAAAATATTAAACCAGATAATGTTCTTTAAAGGCTTGAAAACCGGCTTGAAGTTATTTTTTTTGGTGTGATAATTTTGTTTGTCAAAAAAAACAGTTTAAATACTGACTTTAGAGTAGGTCGAAAAGGTGTAAGGAGAAAGAAATAAAAAAAAATTGATAAATAACTAACTTTTATTAAACAATCAAAAAAAATTGGATCGTGAAGGGCAGCGAACATTTAAATATTTTGCAAGAATACAGAGCTGGCTGGCTGGATGTCAGAATAAACCAACAGCAGCAATTATAACATTAAGGCACCTTTTTTTTTCCCTTAATAATTTAAATTTTAATTGTTTTTAGTTTTTAGATAATCAGCGCTGGAAATAGCAAAATAAGGACTGACATTTAGTGACGTGCATCCCGCCTCTTCGGGGGAAGGAAAAAAAAAAAAAAAAAAAAAAAAAGATATTCAAGTTTGGAAACAGACAAAGAAAGCAGGTGACAACTAACAGTTTAGTTTGAAGTCCATTGTAATCCTGATTTTATTAAATGTTTTCAAATAATTGTATTTTACGGGTATGAATGGAAATTATGTCTCGTTCCTATAAAATATGATAAGGTATCAGTATTTGCGCCCATGGCTTTTTTCTTTTGTTAATAAATAACTGTTGTAATTGAAACAAAACTTCTGATAAATGGAATAAAAGCATGGACGCAATTTACACTGATGATGATATAAGATTACCACAATTTTCTGTCAGATAAGGTAAAAAAAAAAATTTGTGCTTTGTGCCGTTACTGGCACTGCTTTGATATTGACTAAGCCTTTATCAAACATTGAAATCTCTTACTAAAGCTTAAAATTTCGTTTTCAAACACTGTTTGTTCTAAAACCGTACAAAAGAATTTAAATCTATTTTTAATCACTGGTAGTTGTGAAGTAATGGCAGCAGCAGTTGTACAAATGGGAGAGCGCACGTGATTGGAAGACATCACGACTTTTTTCTAATTTAAATATATACCAATTGTTTTAAGTCATGTAAATTAAGATTCTTTTTCATTACAATCTATTTGACCACATATTACAAAATGACGAGACA
>JAKVQX010000470.1:0-16211 GCA_030463015.1 Geotrichum citri-aurantii
ATAAAAGAAACTAATAGCCAATGGTAGTAGAGCTCGTCAGATCTACTCCGTTACAACTTTTGTCCCTAACATTGTTTGGGTATTCCGGATCTCAAAAAAAACTATTGAGCTGATCTAGTCACTCCGTTATTAAAGTGAGCCAAAAAATCCATTATGGTTTGGGCTGTAATTTGGATGGATGGGTGGACAGATATTCACATTTTCAGTGAGTTTGGAGACGAAAAAAACAACTCAAAAACAGCTGAAATTAACAAAGAAACACTTGAGCAACATCTTTTACCAATTTAAAAACCTGGGGATTTGTTTCGGTAAGATAATGCTACAAATTCAGTAAGCGAAAGTTACAACCAACTCTCTTCAAGAGCATGAAATATCGGTAGCTGAATGGCCGTCGTTTTCTCCATATGTAAACCCTGTAGAACATGTCTATAGATTCATTAAGAAAAGCCTAATCTAAAAAATCCTGATTCTAAAAAGTTTGAAGGTTAGTAATGAACATCTGGCGCTTTTCTGTCGATGGCTTTGAAAGGTATGCGACGTAATTGATCAAGAACAAATTCAACATCTTATTTTATGTGTGCGTACAAGTCCAGCCCTGTAGCACAAAAAAGAAAAATTTAACCAACATTTTTGGTAATTTGAACTGACTTCAAATCTAAATTTTTTTTTGAAATATCTACGTTATGTTTTTACAATTTCAAGGAATTCAGTATTAATTTTAAAAAATTTATATGAGAACTGCAAATCTTTTTGACCAGGCACTGTACAGAATCAAACCAAATACAAAAGAATTTTTTTTAATTCTTTTTTTTTGTCACTTTCATCTTCTTCATTTTCCAAAACTTCAAACATCATTGTTTTCTCAAATTTTCATTTCTTTTGAAAAAAATTGGCATCATTTTAAAGACTGACCGCTTGAAAGGCTGCAATTTAAGTTTTACTGGCAAGACGCTCATCTGTAGCGCCGTAGAAAATGGGCAAAGGAATAAGGATATTTCAGAAAAAATTTAGATCGCTATCGGTACTGTTAGTTTGACTATCAAGAATTTCAAAAAACGACAACATTTTAAAGTAAAACCTCGTTCTGGCCGTTACATAGTCATCAGTTAAAGAAAAACAATTAATAAATTGAACTGCTAACAAAACAGCCAAAACTGACACTTTTTTTCGCCTAAAAACGACTTTAAACCTCGAAGTTTCTTTATCCATAATTCGTCACACTTTAAAATCCCATAAACTTAAAAAAGATTGCTAAGAAACGTATTGCATTCAATAATACTTGTGCAAAAGTTTGCTTTGATTATGTTAAGAAGTGGTTGGCATCTGTAGGTCTTGATAAAAATTTTTTTTTGACAAAAGTATAGTGTGTAGCAACGGCCCATCTGTAAATATGGTCGTCTTTAGAACACCTGATGACAAGTATAAGAAGGAATTTAGTATTTCTGTGCTTAAGAAAGCTTCAATTTTATTGATGTTATGGGGTATTATTTGGCAAGAAGGAAGGTCAGTTCTTCACATCTTTGATGAGCCTGAAGAGGGGGAAAATGTGACTTCAGCTGTGTAAAAAACAGTCTTAGACACTTGCCTTCTTCCTATCTATCATCCTGGCACTTTGTTCTAGCAAAATAATGCACCTATTCACAAATCTAGAGCCATGCGCGACTATTTTACTGACAACCAAATTCAAGTTATTGCATGGCCACCTTGCTCGCCAGACCTCAACCCCATAGAGCATATCTGGGCCATTCTAAAGCATAAATTTTATTTGAAGCACCCTGAAATATTGGATATGAAGGTCAATTTGGCTAACAGGGCATTAATTTGTAAGTGGTTGCGTAAAACATGGGGTAGTATCAAACAAGACTCAATTAAGAAGATTATTCTGTCTGTGCCTGAAAGGTTTGAATCTGTAAATCAAGCTAATGTATGGTATATATAGATATATATTATTATAATCAGTTTTATGTCCTTGTAACTATTTGAACATTATACAAAGAAGACATTAATACAACACAAATTAACCCTATTAGCGTGGCTGCGCCATTCTCTATCTATTTCATATCACTTCAATGGCGCCGAATCTTCCACGAACCAAGTCCTTGTGTCAAGGGAAACCCACCAGGATCGTCACTACAATGTGTTAGAATAAGTGGGAGGGCGTGGCGGTAAAACCTTGGCAATGGATGGTATACTAAGTAATAAATCAATCTTAACTAATTAGAACTATTCTAATAAAAAAGTGAGCAAGGATACGATGTTTAATAGTTATTTAAAAAATTCATTTTCATGGAACAAAATAAACTAAAAAGTTTTTTCATTCATTTTTGGTGTGGTACTGTATGTGTTAAATAAAATAAATGATCCCAGGAAAGGCTAATGCGAAAAACATGTGTTTAAGCAAAATAAATTAAATTAAATCTGGTTTATTGTTGGAAGTAGCCGCAATTTAAGAGCTCTCATCTTCAGATTCGTCACTAGTACTCAGATCGTCAAAATAACTCATTCCCTTTATCACATTTTCTTTTGTTTTGCTAGTCGATTGGCTATTTGTGCTAGAAGGTGAAGAAGAAGGACTGCTTGAGTCCTCTATGCTTTGGATGTCGGCTTGGCCGTCAAAAGTAGACGTGATTGAACTTTTTATAGACTCATTTAAAGATTTTAAAGTCTCTGCATGGGTCACGTCATGCATTTGAGTCTTAGCTGATGACGTTGATATAATTTTTAGTAGTTTTTGCTTTTTTTCTTCCTGGTTGGCAGACAAAATAACCTGCTTTTGATCAATGTAAGCAGCCAGTTCTTTAGCTTGTCTAACATTCTTGACCCTTCTACCTTCTAGCGTTCTAAAACTATCGCCGTTATGTTCTTTTTTATTACCTTTTTTCTTTGACATTTTGCCTCCCTGTGCACGAAGCATGGAACCAAATCCTCCCTTACCGCCACAACATTTAACGTTCCAGCGTAATCGTAGATATGAATATCCCGTCGTGTACATGCTGAGAGGATGTGAAAGAACATCTTTATTGATAGGTTTCCCGCTGTTAAAAGAAAAAAAACCAAGCGGTTCCAAGCTTTTAGAAATTAGTTGCGACTGAAAGAAGGATGTAACATCGGCTATGAGGGTATCTAGGCTGAATGTTTGAGATGAAGATCTTAAAAAAGACCTATTTTCGCAAAATACAGTTGCTTGTTCCATAACTTTGATAAAATCTGAATGTTTGAGATAAAAATTCTGGTAAAAAATTGGCTAATAGTAGAGGCTTGAAATAGTGAACCTGAAATGTTGGTAAACAGAATAAAGCAAAAACTACTTTGAATTTTTTTAGCGTTAAAAGTAAAGTTCGTTTTTATTTCGGATGTAAGGGTTTAGATCACCTTTTTTTTTTTCTACCCTCCTTGGTGGAACTGTACAATTAAGGCTGACAAACAGCCAAACTGAAAAAGCCACTGTAAGCAGAAGGAAAAGCTATGATATTTGTTTTCTATTTGATTTTTGAAGTTATATCATTATGTGTGGTATAGATATTTTTATTTCTTTCTTTTTTTGTTGGTAGAAGTCAAGCAAAAAAAAGGTTTAAATTGGTGCCAACCAAAGATTCTGTATAGAATTCTTCACACTTTGGGGTATAAAACTATATGAAGGAATAGAAATGGTCAGTTTCAGAAAATAGGATAAACGATAATGGCACACAATTGCAAGGCTTCCTGCATCCTTATTCCGGTAATTAAAAATTTCTTTACTAGATTCTATAGAGCCATAACCAAATACCACTAGCAAGAAATCAGTATAGAATTTTTTTTAAAATATTCAATTTTTCACTTCCTGTAACTTGGGATTCTTTGTGTTATGTGTGAATGATTATGAGGACAATACACCTGAATATTCTTAAAAATTTTAATTGGGACCTAAGCGTACTAATCTTGGAACAACTATATATAGTCTAGAGACAAGTAAAAACATGGAGATCTGAAGAAAACAGCAATTTAAATCAGTGGTAAACAAAATCAGGAACTATTTCAACAAAAAAATTTAAGACTTGTGAAGAGTCCTTCATCATTGTTTTTGACAAGAAGGCTACTCAGTAAATGGTGGAATAAACAATCAATTTTAATCGGCGCTATCAAATGCAAAAATCACTACTGTGTGCCGAGAAAGCTACCTCACAAGTTTCATGAAAAGATATGGTTTTTGAATTGACCTCTTCTTTGTTTATCTTTAGTAATTTTTTTGGTTCTGTAATTGTTTCATGCAATGTCAAAAAAAACATATTTTCTGTATATTGATTTATCCAACTTCCTGTCTATTTATTTGTAGTCAATAGTGACTACTTGAAGGTGGTGCGGCAGCCCCTGCTTTAACTGTTTCCTTACCTATCAGTTTACTGGCCTCATCGTAGACCTTCCATGACCAAGCATCACCTAAATCTTTAAACACATTCCAGTCGTCTGCGACGTTGATGGGTTTGGGCAAGCCCCCTGCGAAAGGCTGCCAATCACTAGTCTCAAACGCTTTGTTTGACAAGAGCATAGAAGATTTCTCTAACGGATCTGTTGATAAAACGGGTGGTGTGTTTGAGGTGCTGGTAGGTTTTCCAGTCGAGGCCTGAGGAAGCTCTGATGAAATGCTAGGCGTATTGGTTCTGGTGACCTTCAGGGATGTCTCATACTTAAAGCTAGAGTCTGAGGGTAGTTTAACAGAACTGATGAATGGAACTTTACCTGACGACAAGTAAGAATTGCGGATCCGATCTATTCTTTCGATGTCAAGAGATTCGTTTTGTCGGACTTCCATTTTGTGTTGAGTGGCGACTTTATGGGGGCGTGCCAAATTTCAATAGAACAGTAAAAACCAAAAAATATTACATACAGATGGAAAACTTGAAGTTAAAAACCAATAAACTTCAAAATCATGATTCTGACCCAACTTTTGAAAGATGATTATACTTTATTACAACAAAACGATTAAATTTATTTTGTAAGAATGTGAAATTAAAAAAAACATTTACTTATTTGCATGATGTCTTTCTATATGACTACCTTTACTATTTAATTAGTCTTTCATTCTCAGTGGAATGCTATGAAAATAACGTTTAACAAAGCCATCATCCAATCCATTTCCCTCAATTGACAGCCAAATAGTCTTTCAGTTCATCAGTTTAGTAATATCCTGGAATGCGCATGTTGATTACTATCTTCGTGTGAGCCCAGACGTTTTCAATAAGGTTGAAGTCAGGACTAAAGGCCGGCAAATCAACCGCCTGAACCTTTTGATCAATTAGCCCTTTTTTGACCAATTGGGCCCCATCAAGAGGAACGTTATCTTGTTGAAATTTAGTTCCATCGATAATTGTTAGAAGACATTCTTCAATAGTTTCTAAAAATCCTGAAGCTTAAAAATCTCGTTTTTTTTTTTTTTTTTTTCTTTTGTCTGTCCTTTTCACATGGCTTCAAAGGTGGATCATGGAAACGAAAAGGGGACCCGCGATGACCACTCATTCCTGCCAAATCCATAAAAAAAATTTCTGATCTCTGAATTTGACTTAAAGGTTCTTTTCGTCATGGTTTTCATCTTTTTGTGAAATACCCGAGGACGTCAATGTGGTCTCCCAATTTCGAAAGTACTTTCGTCACTGAACATGACATTTTTCTAACCGTCAATTGTCCAGTATAAACGATCTTTAGCAAACTGTAGTCAATTTTTATCTTAATTCATCGTTCAACCAAGGTTTCATTCTAAAAATTTTTGAACCCATCACAAATTCTTTAAGTATTTTAAAGATTGTTACACTACTGACTTTGCGTCCACTACACAGGTCAAGTTCGGCAAACAAATTGATTGTATCACAAGGATGAGAAAGAGCAAATCAAAGTGTGTGTCGCTTGTCCCTGTCAGTGAGTCTTCTTCGCTGATCTTTGGTTGTACTTTGCGTACGCGATAGGTTTTCTGGAGGATGATCAATTTTCCTATAGATTCGACACACTGATCCGCTATGCAATCCTGTGACCGTTGAGATTTATTTGGTGCTAAGCCCGATCTTTCTTAAATTTTTCTATCATAATCAAAACACAATTTTCAGTACGAGCCTGCGTTGCTAAATAAGATGTTGAAAAATTGAAGGATTTAAACCAATAAAAGAAAAAAAAAAAGTGATTGCTTGAAAAAGAGATCATTTTTGAAACAATTGTGGCGATTTTTTAAGTTTTTTTTACCAGAGTAAGTTTTATACCTGTACATGGCAAAGCTTTGTCTTTAATTTTCCTTCGTGCTTGACATTTTCAAAACTCGTATTTTTTTTTCTTCCCATTCTCACATTTCTGCTAACAACACAACTTTTTGCCTTTTCTTGATTGTTTTACGCCTATTGCAGCTCACGAAGTTAATAGCTATGAAAATTTCTCCTATAGAAAGCTCCGATTCTATAGGGGTACCTGTTTTTCACCCAGTAAGTCAAACGATCATGTTCAAAGCCTGGATTTTTTTAAAAAAAAAAAGTACCTGACATTTTAGATCATCTCTAGCATTAACACGATTTTTTTTTTCAGACTTGGGATCAGTTCAAAGATTTCTCAACTTTTGTCAAAAGCATAAACTCGTACGGAATGAAACATGGAATTGTCAAAGTTGTTCCTCCTCCTGAGTGGTAAGCCTTCAATTTTTATTTCTTTTAGTTGATATTTTTTATCTCTAACGGTTTGATGTGCAGGAAAACCTCTCTTCCTACTTTGAGTGAGAGTAAGCTAAGAAATATTGTCATTAAAAACCCTATAACACAGCATGTGAACGCTTCTAACGGTGCTTTTCGTGTTCAGAACGTTGAAAAACAAAAAAAATTCAATATTGCTGAATGGCGTCTAATGACTGAACGGAGTGAGAATCAACCACCTGCCAAGCGCGGCGAGCGACGTACGATCAACAATAACTACAGTAGGAAAAAAATTGAACCTTGTCTATCAGACATTGACTTTGATTCTACTTCTTTTACAACGCAACGATGTTTTGAGCTGGAACGCATTTACTGGAAAACACTAACATATAACAGCCCTATGTATGGGGCTGATATGCCGGGTTCTTTATTTGACGACTCTACTAAATCCTGGAATGTTTCTAAATTAAATGACATGTTAGACTCTCTGCCAACAAAAATTCCTGGTGTTAACTCCGCTTATTTATACTGTGGCATGTGGAAAAGCACCTTTGCTTGGCATTTAGAGGATATGGACCTATATTCTATCAATTATCTGCACTTTGGTGCCCCAAAAATGTGGTATTCGATATCTCAAAAAGATAGACACAGATTTTACGAAGTTATGAAAGACATCTGGCCTGAGGAATATACAAACTGTAAGGAGTTTCTAAGACATAAAACTTTTCATGCATCGCCATCATTGTTGATGAACCATGGGATCAAAGTCAATAAACTTATTCACCACGAAAATGAGTTTGTGTTGACTTTTCCATACGGCTACCATGCTGGTTTTAATTTTGGCTACAATTGTGCTGAATCTGTTAATTTTGCCATTCCTGACTGGCTGCCTATTGGGAAACTGGCTAAACAGTGCATGTGCATCTCTGACTCTGTTGGTATTGATGTAGTTGGGCTATTCATCAATAAGCATGATTCTGATTCTAAAGAATCAGAGTTGACCAAGCAGGGGGCCAATCTACCAAAAAAACGCAAACGCCCAATCTTTTCTAACGACTACCATGATGTCAAGGGAGAACACTTGCTTGAATCCAATTCTACTACTTCTTCGAAATTGAAGACCAAACATCCACGTCTCTTAAAAAATGAGCTGATTGGTGATCGCAAAATAATTACAAATGCTATCCATCCTTGCATTTTTTGTCCTTCTCACCAACATTTGCCTATGGTTCCTGTCCATGGAGGAAGGAAAGCTCACAGAATCTGTGCACTCTATATTCCCGAAACTTACAGTGAAGTAACCAGTAATGGTAGAGAACTTGTCTACGGTGTGGAAAAAATCCCTGAAACTCGTTGGATGCTGAAATGCGCTTACTGTGAAACAACTGAAGGTGCTTGTATACAATGCAGTTCTGGTCCATGCACTCGGTCATATCATCCTTCTTGTGCACAAAGTGCTGGTATTGTTGTCACTACTGAAGACGGTGAGTTTGGTCCTAGAATCCGTTTTCTATGCAACTCCCATCAGCCTAAAGTCATTTCATCACGCACCAAAATCAAAAATATCGATAACGGTTTTTTTTTGCTCCCAGGAGACTTGGTTCAATTCCAGATGCCAGGTGGAAAAGTTCATTCAGGTATAGTGAGGAAAAACAACATTTCTGAACAGTCTGCTTTTCTTTCTCTTCAGCATAGTATTCAATTGATTGAGATAAGCTGGGAAAGAATTTTTGTACCAGGAATTATGACGACCAGACACACCAACTTTAATAAGCAATTGAAATCACAATTCCAAAGCACAAAAGTCTCTGAAAATGCCATGAGCTCTAGTGATAAGGCGGTTAAATTAGTATCAACTAGAGCACCTTCAGTTAAGATTTCTAGTAAGGGCTCAGCAGGCTTTGAGCATTTTCAAACAGGAAAGCATTATCACTGTTTTGAACTTCAAGTTCCGCAGGTTGACCTCGACTCTCGAATGCTCTTTTACAACCCAATTGACTCAAGCGATACCAAAGCTCGCTACAATTGATTATGAACTAATGATTTAATGATGGTTTTATTTATTTATGCTTATATTTAATTTAATGCTAGTAATATTTATGAAGTGAAAACAAGCTTTAGACTTAAAGGCTTTCCTTTTGAGAATGTGTTCCATCCAAGATTCATAATAAGTTTTGAGATGTTAAAGCTCTGTAACTTATCCAAATTCAACCCAGAATTTTGATTTCTGTAGCTTCGCATCAAAACTTCTTTACGAGAAAAAAGAAACTGTTCAAAGAAATATTAAGCTATCTTTTTTTTATTTTTGGAATTTTCATTGAAAAACTGGAAGCACAGATATTTAAAGATTTGAGATTTGACATTACAGAAAAGCCACTATGAAGCTAACCACCTGACTTCAGGCAAACTCAGTACTTTTGATCCTGAAAGTGTAAACATCAGAACCAATCATAACTGCTTTTTTTTTCAAGTTTTCCTCACCAAAAATTTTTTATTCTCAAATTTTCTCTTCCTCTTCTTTTCTCCTGTTTTGATCTTCAGCATTTGAGTTCCCACCATAACAAAAATGTCTTTAAGAGTTCTGCGCCCTCTTAGTCTACTCACTAGAGTTGCTCCTATCAGCAGCACCTTTGCCAGTAAGTTTTGATTTGTTGTTTTGTGGGGTTTTTTTTTGTTTTTTGTTTTTCCAATCTAATCATCACCTATCACCAGCTACTGGCTTCAAGGTTGCCACTAGATATGCCTCTTCTTTCGACCGTGCTAAACCTCATTTGAACATTGGTACTATTGGACACGTTGATCACGGTAAGACCACTCTTACCGCGGCCATCACCAAGGTTCTTGCCGAGAAGGGTGGTGCTCAGTTTTTGGACTACTCTTCGATTGATAAAGCTCCTGAGGAGCGTGCTCGTGGTATTACCATCACCTCTGCCCATGTTGAATACGAAACCGAAAAGCGTCATTATGCCCACGTTGATTGTCCTGGTCACGCCGATTATATTAAGAACATGATTTCTGGTGCCGCCCGTATGGATGGTGCCATCATTGTCGTTGCTGCTTCTGATGGTCAAATGCCCCAAACTAGAGAACACTTGCTTCTTGCTCGCCAGGTTGGTGTTCAGCACATTGTCGTTTTTGTTAACAAGGTTGATACTATTGATGATCCCGAAATGCTTGAATTAGTTGAAATGGAAATGCGTGATCTGCTCTCTTCTTACGGTTTTGATGGTGAAAACACCCCCGTCGTCATGGGTTCTGCTCTCTGTGCTCTTGAAAGCCGTCAACCCGAGATTGGTGAGAACAAGATTATGGAGCTTCTTGATGCTGTTGATGAGTACATTCCTACACCTCAGCGTGATATGGAGAAGCCCTTCATGATGCCCTTGGAAGGTGTTTTCTCTATCCCCGGTCGTGGTACTGTCGCTACTGGTCGTGTTTACCGTGGTCTTCTCAAGCGCGGTGAGGAAGTTGAGGTTGTTGGTTTCAACAAGACTCCCATTAAGACGACTGTTACTGGTGTTGAAATGTTCAAGAAGGAGTTGGACCAGGCCCAGGCTGGTGACAACGCTGGTATCTTGCTCCGTGGTGTTAAGCGTGAGGACCTCAAGCGTGGTATGGTCATCTGCAAGCCTGGCTCTGTTCAGGCCCACACCAAGTTCCTTGCTTCCATCTATGTTCTTTCTAAGGAGGAGGGTGGCAGACATTCTCCTTTCGGTGTCAACTACAGACCCCAGCTTTTCGTTGGTTCTGCTGACGTTACCACTGTTCTTACCTTCCCTGAGGGTGTTGAGGAATCTACTCAGGTCATGCCTGGTGATAACACCGAGATGGTTTGTGAGCTTGTTCACCCTACCGCTGTTGAGAAGGGCCAGAGATTCAACATCCGTGAGGGTGGCCGCACCGTTGGTACTGGTTTGATCACCAGAATTTTTGAGTAAATCTTCTAATTTAATTGTTGTGTAAATATTTTTCAAATTAATTTTTTAAAGTTTTTTTTTTAGTTGATAAATTTTGGTTCATTTCTAAAAAAAGTTTAGCGCTACATTGAAAGTAGGATGGATGGTTTGTTTACTTTTTTCGGGGTTTAGCGTTTTGTTTTTTGTTTATAATTTTATTAAACCTTTTTTTTTTTTTTCTTGAACTTTTCTCTTCTTGATTTTTTGTCAATCTACATCAAAACAAGCAACAACAAACTCACCGTCAACTCATTAGCCATCTGGTAAAACAATAGACTGTAAAGCCACCATTTTTGCTACAATGAGTGTTGTACGATCTGAGGGTGAGTCGCTTCAATGGTTGGCTGACGATGAAATGAAAGAGCTCAATGAAGAATGGGTAGAGAGGGGAGCTTCAAGTTTCGATTTCCGCACTTACGATCCAGAAGAGTCTGGCACAGTCAAACAAAAACCCACTCATGGCTCTGTAGTCACCCACAATGATGATGCAAATAGCACACACGATGAAGTAACCACCACTAAGCAGAACATGGGCAACAATGTTCATCAGACACCAGAATGGAAACGCGCACTAAACCACGTTGAGAACAGTAATACTTCAGCCCACAACGGCGGAACAATGGCTTGGAACTCCTTTTTTAAAGCTCCTACAGTCAAGGGTATTGAAATTGGTGTTGATCAGCTTGATATTGGGCAGTCACAATTTTACAAAAATGATCAGAGTCGTGAGTTAAATGAGTATCTTATCGAAAATAACAGCAACCACGTTATTCATGTGCCTAACGGCTCCAGTGATGAGCGCCATTCTAGTAGTCATAATGGCGAAAACCAGGGTGATGGCTACACTAATGGTTTTGAAACTGGGCATGAAAATAACCAGGATGCTGGCAATGATACAGGCTATAATACTGATAACGATACAGATCACGAGACTGGGCATGATACAGGCAACGAAATATATGAAGATGAAGATGAATCACTACCAAGTTCAAAGTCGCGACTTAAGGTTTTCCAAAAGCACGATACTTACACCAACTGTCGATTAGAAGACTTGCTTGGATCTATGGTTAAAAGTGCTGGGCAAAGTACTACCCATTCCACAACGGGGCTTGGATCACATTCAGAATCTGACGCGGAAACAGACAACTCTGAAATGGACCAAGATGACAGTGATGAAGCCTACAGCTCAACGCAGACAAGACATTGGAATTCCGCAGACAGACGCGATATTACAACTCAAGACTTTATGGATAATGCAGAATCTCTTATGAAGAAATTGATGGGATCTGCACCAGAAAACTTAGATGATACAGATATTGAAGAGGGCGCTGAGGTTAAAGAAGAGACCAGCCAGTTTCAAACTGACTCCTACGAAAGTGTTTATTCAGAAGCGGAAGAAAGTATTAATCACCAGATATATCAAAATTATGAGGACAATAGTTACTTGGGACCCAACGGCCCTAGCCCAAACGCACACCAAAGCAGTGAGCCTTCAGAGATTTTAGATCCCGAAAATTCTTTTTCTAAACCCCACAACGGAAGACTGGGTCCTCCGGCACAGGTTTCGGTACCAAATATCGTGAGACGGCAAAATATCAAGATTATCAAGCAAGAGGATATTAAAGATATCATTCCTTCAATCATAGGGTCTATGAACTACGATGAGCAAAACAGAAAATGGCACCATCAGAACGAAATTCACCAACAAAGTCATTTTAATAACTCCTTGAACTCGCGAGCTAATATTACAGATGAGCACGATATTTTCCATGGTATAGATGATTTAAGTGATACAAGGCCCGGATCTCCCAGTATTAGATCCCAACATAGTAGTGATCCAATATCTCAATCTCATTTTACCCAAACCCAATCGACGACAAATGGAAGCTACAAAAATCACAACAACATTATCAACAAAAAGTTTATTATTAATAACAATATCATCAATCAGTTTGAGCCAAGTATTCTGGGGTTGGAGAACGAAGAGGGTCTCAACTTTCAGCAAAAGCTGCAGTCTATCAAAGGGTGTCTTATAGAAACACCCAGATCAATTCAGTTCCCTGGTACTTTTGACAAAGAAGTGTCATTTGCTTTACCCCCAGATCATTTGTCAACTGAGCGGCATGACAAACCACTAGTTTCTCCAGTACTGCTCAATAAAGTGGCCTATGGTGGCATTCATCATCATTCTAACGATGTTACTCATATCTCTCAAATTGACTCTTCTTTCAGTCATAGCATGTCGCAGTTGGTAGAGGAATTCACCACTAGGTATCCCAATCAAATGCTCTGGGATAAGCTTACATCAGTTGATATTTCAAATGGATCTTTAGAATCTTTGGCTCGATTAAACACTATTTGTCCTTTTCTAAAAACTCTAGATGCTTCTCACAATAATATCAGTGTGCTTCAAGGTATTCCTTTTTCAGTCACTAGATTAAATGTGAGTGAAAACAGTCTCACGAACTTGTCAAATTTTGGTGGACTTGATAACATTCAGTATCTCAACGTTGCGTTTAATGAGATAGAAACTTTTACTTGCCTATCACATCTTTCACATCTCAGAGAATTAACAGCGGATGGGTGTCCTGTAACCAACTTAAATGGACTTTCTAGAATTGATGGTTTGCTAAAATTGAGCGTCAAAGGTGGTTTATTAGAAGTTCTAGATGGAGGAGAGCTAAAGCTGTCTTTGTTGCAGACCCTCAACCTTAGTTCGAATAAAATAAAACGAGTTGCCCGTTTAGAACAGCTTGCTTCTTTACGATTGCTTGATCTTGGTATGTTTTCCCTTTTGATATTTTTACAATTTTTTTTCTTTTTAAATTTTCAAGCTTTTTTTTTATTTTTTTTGCTAACACCATCTCTCACAGATTTTAATGAGTTATCAAGTTTATCAGTGAATGAAGACTGCAAGGCCTTGGCCAAACTAAGTCTTAGAAACAATAATCTGGATAATATTTCTCAAATATTACCGGATACTCTTAAGTTTTTACATCTGGAAAACAACCCCAAGCTCAAGGTAGAAAACTTCGACAACTTCAAAAGATTAAACAGTTTGAGTTTAGATTACTCTTCTATCAGTCATTCAGGTTCTTCTATTACTATGAGTCTTATTAGTGATGTTTCTAATCTAAAAATTATCAACAACCCTTCATTATTATTACCGACACCTTATGTTATCAAGTTTGATGACTATTTCATGAATCTTCAACGACTGGATTTATCTGGGCTTGGACTTAAGATCTTGCCTGCCAGTATAAGTTCATTTCTTCTCAATCTACGTGAGGTTAATCTTTCTTTCAACCGGTTGTCGAGCTTGGTGGGCTTACAAGGAATGCCTAAGCTGACACACGCTCTTCTCTACGGTAATGATATACAGGACATTAACGAATGCCTTGATTTTATTGCTAAAACTAAGAAACTTACTTTGTTTGATCTTCGAGAAAATCAGTTAACTAAAAGATTTTATCCCAACCTGTTTGAGTGCTTAAACATAGTGCAAATCAATAGCAATACCAGTTATCGTGGGAACAGCAATGCCAATTTTGAAGATGCTGAAATCGAACGAGATTCTCAACCTAAGGTCTATCTAAAATCTATATCACGGAAATATCAAGCAGACTGGAATGATTCAGATGTAAAGTACGTGAAAGATCTTGAGAAGTTTGACACTCATCTCTACAACAAGCGAATTGGGTATCAAGGTCTCCTTGTTTCTGCAAATAAAAACCTCAAGTGGTTGGATGGAATGATTTTAGATGACGATCAAGTTAATATTATTAAGAAGCACTGGAGTCTGATATTAGAAAAAACCCGTAGAAATGTAGGGTAATTACGCGTGTAAACTATTTTATGCTTTAAAAAAATTATACTTTTAATTCGTTAACTTCTTGTTTTTAAAGGTTGTGCGAAGCATTGAGCTCATGGAAGCACATTAACAACTAAACGCTCTTAAAAAATTTAAGTTTTTATGATGATTGCTGACACACAATGTTTCCCTGTTTTCCTCAAAAACAACAAAAATTTGAACAACGAATTGTCTAAAAGAAACTATTTAAGAAAAGTTTTTATGCATCTTGAAATCTCGTTATTCAAAGTAACATGGATAAGAAGTTGGAAAATTTTAGTCAATTTTATACACATCGATTGTGCATTAACAGCTCCTCACGAATCACACTTTTTTCTTGTGTTCTGTCTTTGGTGTTTCACATTTACCTTTTTTGAAAAAAGTTTTTTCAAGGCCATAGTTTGATCCCAAACACTTCTGATACATAGAACTCGTGTTAAACTTTGTGAGAAACCAAACATTTGACTTAGTGCTCGTATGGTAGCTGTTTTGACCTAGTGAATTTGAATATCATCATTTTAAAATTTTAATTGATTATCTCGTACAGCTCATAGAAAAAATATGTTCCCGGCGTCCTTAGTAAAAAGTTGTAAAGTTTTGCTTTTTTTTTTTCAGTCTACCCTTCACAGAATTTCCCACTAAGTCGTGAAGAAATGAAAGGGACTTACAATAACTGCACATCTCTGAATTTTCACAAACAAAAGATTTAGCACTGAAAGTGTTGATGTTGTTTTTTTAATATGGAAATTTTTATTTTTGGTTGGCAAAAGAATAAAGAACGTTCACGAGTTTTTCCATTTACTGTATATAGGAAATTTTTTAGTCCTCTACTGTTAAATTTGATTGGTTTGTCACAAACTGTAGCTCAAATTTTATTTGGTATTCTTCAAGTTATGGACGTTTTTTGGAATGTGTCTATCAATTTTTTTATTATTTAATTATTTTACAGATAATGATTAATTTTGGCGACTGTTAAAGTGACTGGATTGAAAAAAAACGGTTTTGGTTAATTGGTAATTTTATGTAATCCAATGGTTTTTAGTTAAAAAGTTTCACAGAGCCTACTGTCAGTATTATTGAACGGTAGAAAGTGTTTGGACTACACCGTGTCTTAGTGACATTGCAACTGCCGGTAGTTGAACGCACAGACCTTTCAGTAGTGTACACGTATCTTTTAAGTGCTGCCAATTCATTGATGCCATTGAATGGTACCTTTCATTATTTGAAAACGCTTTCTGGGGGAAGGTAATCATCAGGAAAAGTTCTGATTCCTTCAATCATTGGTTCACTCATTATGGTTGATAAATTAGTTGATGGACTCAAGTATTTGGTGTGCAAAGTTTGAAAAATATGATTACAGAAAGAACCACAAAATGTGTAAAAAGTTACTTACAGATAACCTAATATTAACCAAACCCGTTTCTTTCAATTCCGTCACTTAATCAGTCGCCCATTATTTTGCGTTAGTTACAAAATTTTTTGATTTTGCAAGAGATTTGATCTCACTAAACTCAGCTAATTTTTACACAAACATGTATAGGTTTGATTTGTTACTCTGTCCAAATCAAGAACTACACAAAAAACTGAATTTAACGACTTCAATAGTGAGCAATCTAAAACATTGTATTATCAACTTCAATTAATAATTACAGCATTCATATTTTATCTTATAAAAGTTCAAAGGTATAAAAACAAAAGTTAAAAAAAAATTTGAAGATAAATATCATTTTGGACCAGTAGCCGGGCCAGACTTTGGGTTAAGAG
>JAKVQX010000471.1:0-16210 GCA_030463015.1 Geotrichum citri-aurantii
TTGATGTTTGAAGATTAGGTGGTCAAAAAAAAGTTGAGGTGACAAAAAAAAAAAAGGGGAAAAAAAAAAAACTGTCCCCATTTAAGTTGTGGGGGACTGTACTTTCATCACTTTCAATATCGTGTTACTCTTTAAATATGCCTTGCACAGACACCATTGATCTTGTTGTTGATTATACCGATCTGGAATCCATTTTTCGGACTATTCAAAACAATGGTTTAATCAAGCCACTTCCCGATGCTGTTGATTACTACACCATAGATGATAGTGATCTCCCTGAAGAAGTGTCATCTAGCTCTGGCCATGCCACTCTGCCCAGCACGACCCTTCAAGACATTTTACAAGAAGGCATTATTCACAACAAACAGTCGGATTTGTAAAAAAATTTGTCTTTTTCTTTTTAAAAAAAAAAACGGTTTGGACGTTCCAAGTTGGAAAAAGTATTGGCACTGAAAGGCTTCTAAGATTTCAATGACTTCGGCCCTCAGACTTGCATCGGGAACTCTGTAATTAACTCAACAACTGCAAAAATCATCAGTTGATCATCGCGCATAAGGTCAATAGGGCAGCATTACAGCTCCAGCGACTACTTTCTTAACGTGCACAAACAAAACACCATTTTCAATGACAAAAACGAAAGAAAAAAAAAAATCTATAATGTAGCTTGTAAAAATTATTAAATAAACATTACTTGTCTTAAAGCAATCAGCTCAACTCAACCGTCAGTTTGGGTTTCTTGCTCATTACAGCCTTTTTCGCCTTGCGCATCTTCTTCTTGTTTTTCTTCTTCTGGTTCGCCGTCAGCTCTTCTTTAATTTCGGGCTCAGACTCAGCTTCCGAAAAGTCGGTCTCTTCAGCCTCAGATATGTCGTCAGTACGCGCACGCTTCTTCATTTCTTCGTAGTGCTCAACGTCCTCAGATACCATGACGCAACAGTTAAGGCGGTCACCAGTGTTGTACACCGCAACCTGGTCACGCGAGTTCAGGTCCCAGATGACCAAGTTACCGTCTGATGAGACCGACGACATGTATATCACATCGGTGGGCTCGTAGTGGAAAAAGCTAAAGTTCTTGACTCGTACTGCGTGACCAACAACCTTGAACGCGGAGTCAGGAAGCGTGGCAGTTGTCAGCTCCTCCTCGCTATCCTCAGTATTGACTTCCTCGGTGATCTGATCCAGAGGGTAAAAAATAATTGAGCCGTCAGAGTGTGAAGTAACAACATACTCGACGCCTTTCAGACTAAGCATTTCCATATGCTGAAGAGGTGACTTCAATTTGAGAACGCGACCGATAGGCTCCGAGGTAGAAGCGGAGTACACAACCACCTTCCGGTCAAATCCCAGCACAAAAGAAGTACCCTCCAGAGACCAACGGCATCTCAAAGCCACATCCTTCCTCAGCTTAAGAACACTTGCCTTACGGGCAGTCATCAGATTCCAAAGTCTGAGAGTGTGATCGTTACCGGCTGAAATGGCAATGCGTCCAGAGGGATGAATCGACATGTCGTTGATACCGCCCGCCTTGTGACCCTGCAGCTCACCGAGCACTTCCCAGTCCTTTGTCCGCCAGATGCAAATCTTGCCGTCGTCTGAAGCACTTAAGAGCCACTTGTCAAAGAATTCAAGCTTGGTGATGCTGCCGTCGTGATGGAGAAGTGTACCCAGCTCCTTTCGTTTCTGAAGATCATAAATGCGAATATGCTCGTCGTTTGATCCACTGGTTAGGTACCGCTTTGACTCAGCCAAACATCTAATCGACTGTGTATGAGGAGTAAAGTGGAACACAGGGGTGAAAACTGGCGCCTCTGGGTAAAGCGTCACGGACACACACAGAAGGTTGTGCTCGTACGAGCCAGTAATCACTCTGAAAGTCGGCGCACTCTTGGGAAAACTCTTTTTTTCAGACACAACAGGGGTAGCTTTTTCTGATGAAACAGGCTCAGGAGACTCCTCCTTGATAGTTACCGATTTCTTTTCGTCTTTAGCCATTTTTGTGGATGGGTGATGCGGATTGGTTTTATGCCGAGTTGGTGATTTAAGAGTAAAATATCAGAGAAGAAAAAAAAAAAAAAAAAAAAAAAAAAAAAAAAAAAAAAAAAAAATCGAAAAAACCGAAATTTTCACTTTTTTTTGTTTCCTCCCAACACACGATAAACCCTAACCTTCTTTTTAACAAAAAAAAATATTTTATGAAAACTGTCAACTTGACTGATTTCAGGCACGGATCATCATAGATTAGAAGGAAATGTTTTTCACAAACCGTTGATATTTACTAGTAAAGATAATTTTTGGATGGCTTTAAAAGTTGAAACATATGCATTAAATTTTTGATGAGAATACACTTACTGAGTGTAAAACAATTATTTTTAATGTCAAATGCCTTATAATCGGTCACAAAGCTTTCAAGTCAAATTTTTTTTATAATCATCTTTTTTCAAGGTCTTTTTTTTGCTATTTGATTTTAATGGCATAATTCATTACACTTTTTATTGTTTTTAATTTTTTTGCTGTAGTGCACAACTAATGTGCCTTTTATTGTGGGAGTTAAATTTGTTTCTTATGCACCGGTTTGTTATCAATTTAGAAAAGCCTTTTATCACACTACATAAACTTTGAAAAACCCTCTAAAGAAATAATATAATTTTTAATTTTTAGTGATTAGTAGGTCAAATTTCACAAAAGACTTACTTTTCAACCAAAGAATTCATAATAAAACTAAACAACTTTTATTATTTGGTGCATGAAGTGTTCACAGAAAACACTAAAGTTATGGCTAGCACAATTGAAAAGAAAAAAAAAACTTACAGTAAGTTTGTAAACATTAAAAGATTGAAAAATTCAATAAATCCAGCTATAATAGACACAGTTAGCAATGGTCTGTGTCGTTCTTTAATTTTTGGTTATTTTTCGTTTGATAAAGTCGAATTCTTCATCTATTCTGTCTCCATGTTGTGTAATTATGATTAGTTCACTAGTTTAAACGAAAATCGAGAGCGTTCAAATTTCGGTAAGTAGGTGTTACTTAATCTTGTGACTTGTAATACAACACATAGGAACTTTTAATCAGTGAATGATGCAGTGTAAAATTTATCAAGCTAATTGAAAACACCGAAGTTTGAAGACAAAACAAAATTTTTCTTAAGAAATAGATTGAGAAAAAAATTATAGACTTCACATGGATAAATAACATAAAGGTGATATTAATTCAATTTAAAACCATCCACTAATTCGTTCACAAAATTAGTTTCACTTAATAGTACAGTTATAAATGAAATCTCCTCATGGCAGTTTAGTTTATGTTTACATCCATACTATATAGTTTTTAGTATGAAAATTAAAGTTGAAAAATGTTGGAGCTAGTTTTTACCATAACTGTAGTTTAATTTTATTTCGTTTGCCAAATTTAGTGTTTGTGTGATTTTATTATGGGGAAGATATTACAGCTGAAAGTTTAAAAAAATTTAAGTGAAATTCATGCATCTGAGATACACAACTACAGCTTCTACAGACTTTTTTTTTTTCAAAATCCCTCACCTCGAGTCTTATCATTTACCCGTCCCCGCAATATCTTTTACATTTTTGAACTAAGAATAATTATTGTTAAGCTTTTATACAGCTGCTAAGCTTTTTAAAAGCTTGTGATGGAAGTAGTTGACTCCACGTCATAGCTACCTTTCAAATGTTTGTTCCACTAAAATTTTTAGATACCCAAGAAGAGTCAACTGAGGACTCATGATTTATAATATTGCAGTCAAGTAGTACAATAAGGTCAAATTTATGAAAATTTGTAAGATTCTAACTTTAATTTTTGGGTTCCACGATGTAGATTTTTGTAACTCAACCATCAGTATCACAAGTCCAGCTATAATTTTTGTTTAAATGAAGTTTTCCTCAAAATTAGACATGTCTTATTATTAATCGGCACCCCAGATCTGGTGTTCTAATCTCAAATCTGCTATGTTGAATGCTTTGTACCAGATGCGCTTAAAATTCATTTAACTTTCTCAAAGCGTGCTTAATTGGAGGGGGGTTTTTTTACTGAAGAAGTAGCGTGGCTTGTTGTAAAAATTTTGGTCATCCAAAAATCCCGCACCCATGAGTGCAAACACATTGCAGATAGTCATCAACTAAGGTGCGCCTAAAGCCCTTTTTTTGAGGTGCATAAGTTTAACAATATTATTTGTGGAGTTTTTTTTCAAACATGATACTGTACAAGCTGGTAACAATCAAGACATTTTTACAGTAAAAAAGGCACACCATAAGTCATTTAAAGTGGGGTAGTCAATGTCATACTAACTACCAAGTTAGCTATTCAACCATGGCAGTTTTTGAAAATGACACTAAAACATGCAAAGCAAGCTAACAATTTTTTTTTTCCAGAGGTGTTTGTCCTGGCTTGTCTACAGTCTAAAATGTCAATAGGTATAACAATTGAAAATACATTTTTTAAGTGAAAAAAAATAAATTGTGCGAATGTCTCTCATACTACCAAAAACTTTACCTAACTTAAAAATTGTTTAACAAATGTTTCCGAAATACGGATCAATTAGGATCTAGCAACACAGCTTGATCGCGCCGTTCCGGAACAGCCAGTTTTTTTTTGGCACCCCGGATTTTTAAAGGCAATAGTTGCAGACCCAATACCCAATTTGGCGAAACAACCAAACCAAAAAAAAAAAGAAACAAAACTCTTCATAACATTCTGAGACTACCAAAAGCTTGGCAAGCTCTTTTTTCTTTTTTTCTTTTTAGCTCACCTTGTTAGAGCACGGGTCTCCATTCATAAATCTGTTTTTCCGCAAAAACAGCAGCTTTTTTTTTTTTCGGAAAAAAGCTGATGATTTGACCAAAAAATCTGAAAAAAAACTTGTGGCCGAAAAAATAAATTTTACTTCCCAAAAAACTCTGTCCAAAAACTCAAAATTAGCCCATTTTTGATAAAATATTTTTTTTACTTTGAATCTTGAAAGTAAAATTTCAAAATTTAGGATATCCGAAATTCCTGTAAATAAAAATTTTTTGAACATAGTGCTTGTGGATATCTCATGCCACAAAAAAAATTTAAAACTCTGGATTATTAGGTGCATATCTACCTATCAGCCTAATAACTAGCAATATTTTTCCAAAAACCTGTAGATCTTCTTCGACTAGTGTCACGATTCAAACTTTTGCACAGTATATGGGGTAAGAAAAAGATGTTTTTCTCAACTTTGGTTTTGTAATACACTGTTAGACGGATCTCATTAACTCTGTTGATATCTTTTTTTGGATAAGTTTGAGTGCACGTAATTATTTGCACAAAAACTTGTCTGTTTGAATCAAAATGTTGAAACTAAAACAAAGAAAATTAAATACTATTATTTTTTTTAATACTAATTTTATCATTAATTTTATTATTAACTTAGTAATTTTTTTAAAATTTTTTTTCATAGGCAATCCAGAAGACTTCAAATAAAAGTCAAATTTATTCAATCTCAAAAAGATAGTTAATTGGGCTTTAAAAATTTTTATAGATGGCTTGAGGGGTTCTTTAAACTTTTCAAAAATCTCACTTAGTGTTTAAAAGCAAAACCTTTCAGGAACCAACTGGTTAACTCTTAAATGGAAAGTTGAGTCTTTGAAATTATACATTCAATAAACCCACGGAACGTGAAACATCGTGATTCTAATCAAATTTTTTGAATTTGTCACCTTTAGTAAAACATTTCCTTTAAAAAGAATTTACAGGGGTCCACAACTAGAATTGTTCAGTTTGAATTAAGGTGGTTAACTATGCTTTAGGTCTTCCGGATAAATAAAATCCCCTACTGTGCTACTGGTTTGTTTTTTTACATTTTTTGCTTTTAGTTTGATGAGCATGCTTGATCTACAGATGTATACGTAATATTTGAAACTTCTACGGTGAAATTAAAAACTGCATTATTACTTTTTTTTTACTGGTTGACTGAAAGAGTCTGTGAAAACTGGTTTTCGTGACCTAAAAAATCTGTTCTAAATTTCAAGATACAGTAGTGTGTGTACCAGCTGACTGCAAAGTACTTGCAGGTACAGTACAAAGCAAAATTTTCAAGGCTTGAAAGAACCTGAACTTTCATTGATGCAGATGGAAAAAAGAATTCTGTAAAAATTTTTAATATATCAAAACTATACGGAAAGAACCGAGATGCCAATGCTGTTGTATTCAAGTTTTTCCCTGTCGATTTGAATGTAGCCGAGACTTTAAAGCTTACATGTAAATTATAATGTCGTTAAAACAAACAAAAAAAATACAACTTGAAAAAAAATTGGTACTTTGTATCTATTTCAAAAAGAAGAATTTTGTCTGTTAAGGCTTTTTTTCGATAGCTCAAGTCTGGTATTACCCCAGTTTTCTTCATCATGAGACTAGTTGTTGTCTAAATGCTCCACATTTTTGTTACTACTGTACTTGAAATTTCTAAAATGTTGCGTATTGCCAATAATAAACCATTACCTAGCATTTCACTAGGTAGGATTTTTAAGCCCACTTAGCGATTTGGTTCCTCTTTTTTTTTTTCGGCGTGTAAACGGTTAAATTCCAAAAAAACTTTTGAAGGTATGCAATTCACAATGTATCACCAAAGCAACAGCATCTACCGTGTTAGTACAGTACGCAAACAATTAAACTTTCATAATTTCGCTCCTGTGGAGGAACATCTGGGGTTGATGGGCCAATAGTTAACTGAACAACTGGTAGGCCCATCGAACTTCTACAGAATAGGTTGAGCACCCATAAGCAGAAAAACTAACAGAGCTATCCGGTTCTAACGGACCAAACATGCATGTGTTTTGTGTGTTGAAAATTCAAATTCTGTGCGTACGAGAAAAATTGACAGTGTGAAGCTCAAAGCTAAAAATAAGAAAATTCATCGCTTTGGCGGCTTAAAGCTCCCGAGAAAATGTCATGAAGACATTAATAATTTTTGTGTTATATTTTCTAGAAATCCCCAAGCATCAGTTATCCAGCTTGTACAATTTACTTGTTCAAAATGTTTTGTATTTGGCTTCTTGTTGACAAAAGTAGTTGACACAGCATTTTAAAAGTCTAGAATAAATCAGGGCAGTAGCTTCCTGACCACTGTATTTTAATAAATCAGGAAATTTTTTTTTCAAGTCTAGAAGTTGAAAACAGCCGTTTACCAAAAATAAAAAAATTGACCGTTATGTGTGTAAGTGTCCAACTAGGGTGTACATTTATCGTGCCAACAAAACAAGTACGTAATATTTAAATTTTTAGTGGTAACGTCGGATAATTAGACCGCAGTTGTAGCAATTTTTCAACAAAGTTTACCAAAGACGGTAATTTGAAACATGGAAATAAAAGTTTTTCCTTTGTATTTGAGCCGTAGCTTATTTTCTGAAACGGCTCATTGAATACGTCTTACTAGAACTTGTCCAAAAAAGTCTACAGCAACCTCAATATCAATAAGGAGAATACAAACGACAAACAAGACTCAACTTCAAAGACAAAGTCTCAACTTTTTCTAAAAATTTGCATATTGTGTGGGGTGGGGGAAAACTACATTTACACTTAAAACCGTTGTATATATTTCTAAGTAATTCCAGTGTAATCACATGAGTAGTTCCTCAAAACTAAACAAGTGACCACTTTACGAAAAAAAAAATTTCAAAAACTTGTCAAATTTTTTTTTCTTCGACTGCCTGTGCTGCGGCGGAGCATACCGTGTGTGTTTGAACAATAAGTTGCCTGACTGTAGCCGATTGACAGCACAGAAAATCTGTACATGTAGCCCTACCTGGATTTAGTGGTGTCTAGCTTTTTCAAAAAACCGCGGGTTTTGATTTGTAGAATAGCTCAACCCTGAGAGTTCGGCTGAAACCTCAACTATAGATTCACTGACACGGCTTAAGAGTGGTCCAAAGCATGATTTTATTTTTCAGTTTAAAAACTAAGTCTTTGATCACGGAAACACTTAAAATTCTCGAACACTTGAATTTAGCTAGTGACTAGTTTATCCCTCAAGTCTTAAATCCTTAGGCTTCGTTTTGAGGGCAGACAGACCCAATATCAATGCTACAGCTTCTAAAAAGTTGCCTCTCAGTACGTGAACCAAAAACGGCTTGTGGCAGCAGGTACCGAAAGTGAGTTTTGCTGGACGGGCAACTAGCTGAGACAACAGAGCAAATAAGATCAGAGACACAAACTCAAAATAGCACATTTTTATCTACAATTTTTTTTTTTAAAATTTTTAAAAAAAACGCCAAAAAAACAGGCAATTTCCTTCTGCCTAACACTGCCGGAATAATTTCAATACTGCTCAACACCAAGTAGTCTCCCGATGCTCTATAAAATTTTCTATAAATTCGGAATCAATTTATTGTCGTTGTTGAGTCGGGGTGACGATTTATATTTACACTCGATTTTTAGCTCTACCCGTCCGTGTTTTTGGCGTGTATAATTTCTTTTTGTTTTTGCTAAACCCGTTTAGAAATCTTGCATGCATATGACCTCATGACTTTTGTGGACAAAACTATGTCTGAACACAACATGAGCCCATCTCACAACTGCTAGGAGTTCTCACACGAAAGACAGTTCTAAGCTTCAGTAACATTTCACCAAAAAAAACAACCTTTGAGACCAGGCAAGTTTCACGCCATAATCTATGAATCATTTCATTTGAATGTATTTGAAAAATGTGAGTCTAAAGTAGCCGTTGCCCTATGCTAGCTATTTTGGCTGGCATCATGAAAGTTGAAACCCAAAGAGATCTGCTTCGATTAAAAACTTTGCTGACCTCTCCCGCTTTTTTTTCCTTTTATGCACGCAGATGTGGCGTCGAGGGTTCAAAGTCAGTAAAGTCCTTGGCCACCGTCTCAGACCTGGTTATTTTGTTTGAAAGTAATGAGCTTAAAACGAATTCAACGTTAATCTTGTGTGTTTTCAGTTACAAAGGACTGACATCAGGATGATACAGATACCATGATGAGCTAGAAAATATTCCAAAGTTGGAAATGAGTCCAGTTTTATGAATATTAGGCCTGCCGCTGATATTGGCACTATGATTTTTCAGCTCGCCTTTCTAGGGCTTTAACTGTGTCTAAAACACAGTTCTTTTTTTTGTCTTTGTTTTTCCAAAATTAAAAATCAACACACTTAAAATTAACTAATAAACTTTTAAACACTTGAATTAGAAAACAAAATTTAATGATAAAATTTAAAACTTGGTAAAAATGAACATAGAATCATCCATTTACCCTGGCGAGTTAACCAGACCGAGTTAATGACATAGTTTTCAGTTGTCAGACTAGCCATCGCTCATGAACCAGTCTATACTAACATCAGAAAAACGATCAGCGTTTTTTCAGCTTAAGAACTTTGTCTGCCAAGCAGATCCAGCACCATATCAGGTTTAGCTACAAAAAAAAGAGCAAGTCTTTAAGACTTGAAGGACCCGATATCAAAGTCACACTACACAGCTTAAAAAAAAGGTAGCTAAAAAATCGTGGAACCCGAGTTCACAGGTAAATACAAACTTCGCAGTGACCATGCAATTATTTGTTATTTTTTGTGGCAGTTGAGCTGGTCTTGTACTTAAAAAAAAATCCTAGTTAATGGTTGAGCCGCCAATATAAGCTAGGACATTTTGTTTACAATTGCCAAAAGTAAAAAAAAGAATGTTTTAAGTTGAACCCATCAGAAACCAGTCAACAAAGGAAAGTTATACTTACTAGCAACCATTAAACTAAAAAATAGGGCCTTATGACCTGTACTGAACATTAGCCATTGAACTTTCATGTTTTTAAGAATTAAGTAATTAAAATTGTTTTATGTGAAATATATAACTGGGAAAAAAGTAAAAAATTTTAACATGAATCATTAGTTTTAAAAGGATGATTTAAACCTGAGGAGCACTCTCAGACTTCACATCCTCAGCATGCTCACCCTCAGGAGTGTTCTTTTGCTTTTCGTCAAGACCAATCTGTCTAGCAACAGGGGTGTTATCAGGAGTCCAGCTAGAACTCTTCCATGCAGGAACCTTAGAATCCCACATCATCTCAATTTCCTCAAGAGTCTTGCCCTTAGTTTCGGGGAACATGAAGTAGACATGGAAAGTCATAACAAAACAGAAGACGAGGAAAATAATGTATGTTCTCCAAGTGATGTTCTTGAAAGCAGTAGGGACAAACATGGCAAGAGCAAAATTAAAGATCCAGTTGGCACTAGCAGAAATACCAGAAGCAAGACCACGTTGTCTAGTGGGGAAAATCTCAGAGCAGTAGAGCCAGATACCAGGACCCCAGGTAGGTGCGAAACTGGCAACAAACAAATAGCAAACAGAAATAATAGCTTTTGAAGCCTTCTTGTTATTAACTGTAATTCTGATCATCTCATCAGCAGGAAGATTCTCGAGAGGAACAGAGTAAACACCCAAAAGAATGACCATGATTAGAAGCCAAATACCCATAAGAATGGAACCAGACAATAGTACTCTACGTCTACCCCAAGAATCAACAAAAAGCAGAGCGGGAACAGTCATGACCATGTTAATAACATACTGGATAGATGAAGAAACCAACGCAGTGTTGCCTTCGTAACCAGCCATCTTGAACATGTAAACAATGTAGTACATCATGACGTTCATACCAGTGAGTTGCTGCCAAATCTGAGCAGAAATACCAACAGAAGTGCGGACAATGGAATCCTTCTTAAACAAATCAGCAACGGTAGTTTCAGCAGCTTGATTTTCTTGCTCAACAGCTTCTCTAATTTCCTCAATCTCAACAGCAACATCAGGATGGTTGACATCACCTTTAGACTGGATCATAGAGATAATATGAATGGCCTCCTCCCACCGACCTTGCTTGGCCAGCCATCTTGGAGACTCAGAAAGAAAGAAAGTGCCACAGAAGAGAATGAAACCCGGAACCATCATAATACCCCATGCAGTTCTAAAGG
This sequence comes from Geotrichum citri-aurantii, assembly GCA_030463015.1. Classification (NCBI taxonomy): domain Eukaryota; kingdom Fungi; phylum Ascomycota; class Dipodascomycetes; order Dipodascales; family Dipodascaceae; genus Geotrichum; species Geotrichum citri-aurantii. The sequence continues at coordinate 10,940 of JAKVQX010000471.1, forward strand.
AAGCATTTCCCTCAATAAAAGTACAGCCATAACCAATGTAAAACATGATCATGATACCCCAAGTAACAGCCCACTGGAAAAGAGCACCAAGACGACCTCTAATCTTTTTGGGAGACAACTCGGAAATGTAAATGGGAACAGTAGAAGAAGCAAAACCAATACCGAAACCAGCGATGAGACGTCCGCAAATAAGTTGAGCAACATTTCTAGAAGAACATTGAATTGCACAACCAACCATCCAGAAACAAGAAGCAATTTGAATAACAGGGCGACGACCAAACTTATCAACGAAGTAACCACAAACAAGAGATGTAAGGAAAGAGCCACCAGCCATGGAGGCAGTAATACCACCTTGTTTAATAGAACTGGGATGATCGAAAAACTTGAGATAAGAATCATCATCGACGAAAGATGAGACAGAAGAAATATCGAAACCAAACAGCAGACCACCGATGGTGGAAATGCCTGCAAGGACGTATGGATTGTAAACTTTGTACATGTTTAGATGTAAATAGATGTTTTGTTATAGAATAGAGATATTAAAATGAAGTTTTAAAACCAGAGAAAACGAAAGTCTTTTTATATTTCACCAAAAAAAAATTAAAGTTAAGGCCCAAAAAGTTTTTTTGTTGAGCATGTAAATGAAAAAAAAAAAAAAAAAATCGTACAAATCCGGAGAACGAAGGAAAAGACCTGGAGTAAGCGGAGAAAAAAAAAGAAATTATATTGTTTCTTCCGGGGAAATAATTTCTTTTTGTATTGACAGAAAAATTTGCGGAGCTAAATCCTTTTTGAGTATTTTGAGTTTCTTTTTTAAGAACCTTGAGTCAAAAAAATTTTTCACCTTTTTTTTCCATCTAAATTATTTTTAATAAGGAATTTTCACTTTTCTGTTTTGTGGTTCACGAGATGAGGAAGACAAGTCAAATGATATACTGCAGCGGAAAAACTCATTGGGCTTGTCAACAAAACCTTGGCCAAAGTCAAGTCTTGCCAAGAACTGGTCCAGTATGTTAAGACTGTGAGCCAAATTCAAAAAAAAAAATTCATGTACACTCTGCCATCACTGAAATACATTGCAAACCTTGTCTTGTTCGATGTTGATTGGCTCAAAAATTTGAAAGGTGGTAGTAACTATAAAAAAAATTATGAACTTGGAGTTACATAGCTTGGTGTTGAGTGCGTAAGCTAGAAAGGCACCAAATGGGACTTATAAAAATTCAATTTTTCTTGCGTAAAGCGTCATGTAATCCTGATAGAAAACCCAATGTCAAGATGCATAGTTGTACTGCAGACAGTGAGTCTATGACTGGCTTTTTCATTGATCATGGGTTCTTAGCCTGAGTCAATAGAACTAGGAGTTCCTGTGAAAAAAGTTTTATCCGGGGTGCCTATTGTTTAGTGTGGGGCCACCCCATAAATCACATCACGTTTGTACCCTTTCTCACGCCTTTTAGCGGGGTAGTCTTGAATGTTAGTTTTGATTCCGAGCAAGATGTAAGGTAGTATGACTTTTACAAAACCATCTAAAATTTTCAAACAGCACCATTCCTAAAAAGACAAAAAGCAAACAAACAAAAAAAAAAAAACAGGCAATTTTGTGTTTAAATGAGGGACGTGTAAATAATTTTCTTAGGTGTACATTTATTTAGTTTAGTATGTTTTTACTACTTTTAGGTTTCAATCTTGCCAAACTTCGTAAACATCGGGTTAAATGTTCTAAACAAAATTTTTTTTCCGATTGTTAATGACAAAGTTTAACAGTTTTCTATGACTTTCCAATCACTATCCGATGACTTTGTTGACAAACCTCACGCCCATAAAATCCTAGGGGCTATGGGATATTAGAGGACACAAGCTAAGCGTTTTGAACCCTAAATTTAATATTACTGAAATGAAGAAAAATAATGATCACTTGAAACTGGAAGCCCAGAATTTAGTCTGCCACATTTAGAAAACTCAACAAGTACATGTGGTAGTAATAATGGTAGGATTATTAATAGTTTACTAAGCTTAAGAATTTAAGAGATAAGTCTGAGTTGACAAAGACAAAAGTGGTATCTTGATTGTGTTGTTTTCTTACAGTAATTTTACACTGTAAAATACTAGGCCTATCTAGGCTTGAAACTCTGTAGCGCGCCTGTACTCGTAAGCGTAGAAATTTGCTACAGCCTTCATTCTTCCATCAAGTCTATATAAAAACAATTTATTTGTTCTATAGAAACATCTCTATCAAAGAATCACAAAACTAACGAGTTGTAATTACAAGAATGAGGAGTTGTGACTTACATAGTTAAGTCAAACCTCTAGGTTGCTGTAACTTGAAGAGATGGAAAAAACAGGTGATGCTCTAGTTACATCTACAGCATAATTATAGACGGACTAATTTTTTTTATCGTAATGGCAAAGGCTAATAACTAAAACCACGTCTGTCTAGATTAAAACCTTTACAAACAAGATTTCTGATTTTGTTAAACTTTTGTAATCTGTTTTTTAAAAATTCTTTTAGTTAGACTGCTTGGGCTTTTAGTTTTTTTTTGTGCTTACGACAGTTGTCACTTCTGAAAATAATATTCAAACTAAAATAAATCATTAAATCGGCCTATTCGCCAGCTAAAGAAACTAAAAATTTCAAATAGTTTTAATTGTTTTTTTAGAAAAAAAATGATCTGGTGTAATGTTATTATTAAAAATTCAAAACGACAATTTTAACTAGATTTGTATCATGGGCTATTTTTAAAAGCAGTAACACCGCTCAGATTTTTTATAGCAAAAAAGTAGAAATTTGAATGGAGCAGGCCCTCACAAAGTGGGCTGGTTTTTTCCTAATTGATTTTTTCAGTAAAATCTGAAAATAGGCCTGAAAGATTGATTGAAAAATATCTGAAATCTTTTTTTTTGCATTACAACACTAACTTAAGATTATTTGAAAATGTTCTTCTTATTCATTTTTAGCATATTTATCTGGAATATGGGTACAGTAAACAAATACTCATTGTTATAACTAAATGAAGCTTTGCAACGTTTGGGATAAACTAGGTTCCGCTTTGTAATTTTGAAGCTTTCAGATACATTAAAATCAATAAAACCAGAAGAAAACAAGTTAATTACACGTAACGGAATGGTAATTGCTAAACAACTGATTTGAAAGCACGGGTTGCACACAATTTTCACTTTGATACAATAAACAAATCAATCTAGCAAATATTGAAATGTAATAACACAAGAGGTTCTAACTAGTAGCTCAATGCCTGATTTTTTTTGTCCTGGGTTGATAGTTAATAAGACTTGTAAAATGACGGTTCAGATTTTTTTGATGTGGTCAAAATTTAGAACTAATTAAAATCATGCTCAAAAAACTAGAAACAGGCCTCTTTTGAAAAATTAGATGCCAAGAATTTATTAAAAAGAAAATATCGTTAAAGCTTACAGAATACGGAACACAGCCGTTTTCTGTAATAAAAAAGTTTTAAAAATAACAACCGCATGTACACAACCGTGCCTGATAATGCTGTCAATGTGATTTAAAGTTTGTCCGAAACTAAAATCTCGGTGTTGGTGCCGTCCATAGAAATAAGGATGCAGACCCGCATCCTGTCGACATGTCGTGAGCTTAACAGATCCATTACCTAAGCTAATTGAATAAAAATTTTAGAGGTTCTTTTGAAGCTTGTTGGCCATACTAATAGATGATTTAAAAAAAAAACTTCCTCAACTACAGCCAAGCCTTTACTAACGTTTTTTCGTCTTCTACCGAAAAAAACAAGTTAGTTCAATCTCCTTACAAAAGAGTAGTAAAACAGAGTGTTTTTTTTTTTTTTTTTTTTTTTTTTTTTTTTTTAGCCAAACGGTGCTTTAAGATTTTAATGATATCTAAAAACACAAAATAATTTCTGTTTAATTTAACATACAGTCAGTCTGCAACACGATCGCAATTAAAAACCTTTTTTTTTTTTTTTTTTCCCTTTTTGTCACCTCAACTTTTTTTTTACCCCTAATCTTCAAACATCTATATCTCTTCTCATTTTCAACTAAATTGAACATGGATACAATTGATTTAACGGCAGGTCGCTTGCCAAATCAAAATTTATCTTCTGATGTTTGAGCTCTTATTTATGGTGCCGCAATAGGTGGACAAAAATATAAGGACATCGCGACCCGTTTTAGTGTTTCTATCAAAACAGTTTCTAGAACTATCAATTATTTCAACCAACAAAACAAATTCGAGACTGTAGTCCCGTCCCGTCGTTTCAGGGCTTTAACTGATATGGAGAAACGATTAATAGTTCGAACGGTAAAAAAAAACTCCAAAAATTACGACTTTAGGCCTGAAAAGAGATCTTAACATAGCCGCTTCCGTATCAACCATTTCTCGATTTTTAAAAAGCAAAAACCTGCAAAAGTGCAGAGCTAAGAAGCGTATTGCATTAACTAAATATCGTGCAAAAGTTCGTCTTGATTTCGCTAAGAAATGGTTGAAATCTGGGGTTATTAAAGATTTTTTTCCCGATAATCAATCTCAAGTTATTGAATGGCCACCTTTTTCTCCAGACAAAAATCCCATTGAGCATATCTGGGCCATATTAAAGCAAGAATTAGTTTCTCAGCATTTTAAAATATCAGAAATGAAGGTTAATGCAGCCAACAGAGCACTTGTCTGTCAGTGGCTGCGTGAGACATGAGATGCTATTGATCAGGACACAATCAAGACACTAATCTTATCTGTAAAAATTAGGCTTGTGGCAGTAAAATCTGCTAAATAATAATACACCAAATATTAAACTACAAAGATTCCGCTTTTTAAAAATAGTTTATTTAAAGAAATTGAATAGGAATGTGTTGTTTTACAAGTATTTTTAAAAAGCTCTTATTGTTAAAAAAAAAAGTAAAAGTTTATTTGCGATCGTATTGCAGACTGACTGTAAGACATCCATGCCTATTTCTGTAGTGTTTTCATTTTTAATTTTTTTTTATGCTGGGCTGCTCGAAGTATAGTATATCAATACCCACCGAAATTACCGGCTTAGTTCACAGCCATCCGCCTAAGACCAAGAAAATTTAAACTTTTTGGAAAACCGGCTTATTAGCGGTAGATAGATAGAAAAACAGTTTCTTGTCCTTGAATCAAAAGTTACTCAAATATTATAGGCGTTTTTGATTTTTTAAAGATATGAGAAAAAAATGCTTTTCTATTTGTTCTAATGTCACGTGCCCATCCCGGGGACGTGAGTACTAAGCTTAGGTCCTAATGTGTTCCGTGAGGATATAGTC
>JAKVQX010000472.1:0-16195 GCA_030463015.1 Geotrichum citri-aurantii
GCAGAGAATGATTATAACCAATGGTAGCTGGGCTCGTCAGACCAGCTCCGTTACAGTATAGGTGTTTGGTGATTGAAATCAAAAGGTAATAACCACGTAAAAGGAGTGTAAACCGTTAAGGAACTGGGACTTGAGTTTACCTTACCTACAACAAAACCGAGAACTTTTACAGCCGCACAGTATATTTTCTTGTGGGTAACCATCTTTAACCATGGGAAATCTGGCACCATCGAAAGCAGAAAAACTTAAGTGCGTTGAGAACACCACATTGGGAATCTCAGAAACATTCTAAAATTAAGGTCACCTTTAAATATACGTACATTTTGTTTTTATACTTTGTACTAGCAACTTTTTAAAAAAATTTAAAAATTTTAAACCTTTAGGAAAATATAGTTGATCCACTGGATCGTGATTCTCAAACATGTATCTCTTAAATGCTTAAATTGTAAAAATTGTTTTGAAAGGGATTTTCAACTAGTATTTGGTGTTAGCGCCCTAAACCATTGGTGAATTTTTCATCAAAACCAAAGATGAGCTTAAAATTAAAAGTGGTTGAAGCAGTTTTATCAACTATTTGGGATTTTCAGTGATTTGTGACTTTCAGTCTGAACCAGAGCGTCAATAAATGATAAAACCTTACAGCTTTTCTAGGGTTCACTCTTGTTTATTAGTTTAAAGTCACTGTAACAGACTATTTTACGATTGATCTCAATTTTTTAAGAGCTGGCCCCATGCCTAATAACTTTTTGCCAATATCTTCTCGTCCTTTTCTAAAATAAATTAATTATTGGACTATGGTCACTTAAATTTTTTTAAAAAAATGGATCTGTAGGATTTCTGAAGACAATGGTATTTAGTGACTTACAATTGGTTTGCTCATAGATATCCCATGATTCTTCAATTAGCACATTTTAGTATTTAATTCAAGTTTAAACTTTTTTTAGATTTCAAAATTTGAGCTTTTTTCTGGCCAACAAACTATAATAGATTCATGAAAAATTTGGTGCCATAAAAAAAATGAAATGGAACTTTCATTAGTGTGGACTCCTATTATTTAGTGGCTGTTAACTTTTGTTAAATTGTTTTTTTTATGAATTATAACTAGCTGTGATAACAATATACTAGTAAAAAATTGTTTTAGTACTTCTTTACAACAAATTGGTGGTGAAAATTGTGTTAAGAGTCAAAGTGCTTTTTGCTTTATCTAAAAACAATTTGCTCACTACCTATAACTGTGGCTATCTACAAAAACTGTCCCAGAATTTAGTTTAGTTGCATAATACTTGCTAGTTAAACGGGTTTGTAACTATAGTAAGACATGTTATAGACACAATTGCAGACAGTGTCTATTTATGCTACTTACACACAAAGTGTAACGGAGCTGGTCTGATGAGCCCAGCAACCATTAGTTATAATCACTTTAGGCCTTCTCTCTACTTCTCTCTCTGCTTTTATTTTTATATCTACTTCTAGTTTTGACTGCTACTCCTTGTTATGGATATCCACCAATTGTATTTGTTGAATGCTCGAGCATTCTAGTATTTGGAGGTTGAGCTGGTGAGCCCTCCAACGGTAGAAGTTACTTGCGCATACTTTACCATGAGCTCGGTCTGTGGAACGAGACATATATTCCTTCCTTGAGACAAAGATCTCTGAGCAAAACACATTGATTAATTAAACCGTCTAGACCATATCTTAGTAACTATGCATCTATTTTTGACGACGTGCTTGTATAAGGGACTATTTAATACTTATTTTCTATGTGCGTGTTACCCACGACACACTGGCCTCTTGTCGAGTGTTGGAAGATTTGCACAGTACTCCTTAGTCATTGTTAAAAAGTAAGTAAAGAAGACCTTGCGGGAATTCAACAATCATCCAAATTCTGGTATATTATTAAACCCTACCTTAAAGGATTAACTCCAACTACTAGGTTATGACATTCGAACTTGCCTGAGCGTTGTTTCTCGTTAGTATTCTTCTTATTAGCCAATCATAGCATACATATATCATATTCTTCATTTATTTAAAAGGTCCATCGTTACACAAAGAGTACTTCAGGCTTTAATAGATGTAAATCTTAGCTAATTATGAGTACATAGAAAATCTGTTTATTGTCCTTACATCACAAAAGTTACACATACAAAAACATTAGAACAAAAGATATACAAAGAAAACAATAATTCAAAAAACAGTTGTCTCTAAGAGACTCTCAAAGTAGCGCTCTCAACGCGCAAAAGTGATTCAGCATTCGATGGCGCCGGATTCCCCATGAATTGATCCATGTGTTAAATATGAGTAGTTTACCTTTTTTTTTTTTTTATTTATTCTCGCTCAAAATCACTTTTTAAAAACGACAACTGTAATTTTTTTTGTTTTTAATGAAATCACTCTTAAGTGTTACTGGAGCACATCCCTACCGTTACTCTTAAAACTAATTCCTGAAATTACCAAGCTGTATACTAAGTTTCTTTTAAGATCTGTAATACTTCTTAGTTAAAATTATACACGGCATGTATTTTAAGTATAAGCACTTAATTAAAGACTTTTACATAAGCCCTGCGGCTTTTGGCATGCCACAAAGTCTACTATTGTATTTTATTTTATATTAACAGCTGAATGATTTTAAAGTTGTTGCTGCGGTTTCGGACTTATGTTGAAACCTTAAAATTGTGTGCTTGTTGCAGTCATTTTTTTTCTTGTCTCTAGTCAGTACCACTGATGACAGCGTTAGCAGCCAAAAAATTACTATTAAAACAACAGCACTACTATTTTTTTAACTGCCAACCTGTATCTAATCCAAACACAAAGACGCTAATCTAGCAAGGGACTCAAAAACAACCTCGAGAAACAGTTGTCGTCGTTTGTTGCAACAAATACTACAGATTTCAGCTAGACGGAACCAAGCATAAGTTGATCAACTGCCACTATTTTATTCATGGTAATTATATTGATTAAAATTTGCCAAGACCACGTAAATGTAATACATCATTGAACATGTGCTTTATTGTCAACATCACTCGCGCATTTCTTTAGTACGGCAGCGCTAGTGAAATCAAACTGCTCGCATGCTCACAGTTATTATCAAGAATTATCACAAGGCACAGTATTAGTACATGCACTTCACACGTGAAGTAGACATTTAAAACTACTATACTGTCGTGATATGATGTTTTTTTGTTTCTTGCTTTTGCCAGGTTTGTTTCTGCCAATGAGTTGATACTATTTTACCACAAAATTTGAACCCAAAATCTGATAAATAATCTCGCAAATCATACGAGTTTGTCATGACCTAAAGCTTTTGCAAGATAAAGGTTTTAGCTTTTTTTCACTTTATTGTGCTCACTTTCTTTTGTTTTGCCGATTCACACTTTTTTTTTATTAAAAAATTAAAAAAAAATTGCAAAGCCCAGACTTGAACCGCAGAAAACAATTACTATCACGATATGCAAACAAGAAAAAAAAACCATGGGCGAAACATGACAAAAGTATGTTTTTTCCATCACCTGCAAAGGTATTGTGACGGTCTGAAGTTTTTTCAAAAAAGATCTAATGATGCCATATCTCACTTCTTCTTTAATCTGTGTTTCTTGCACGACAGGAAAGTTAAGACCATTTTTTACTTAAGATGTGGTGACTTGCTTTGTTATCAATAATCCAAAGAGAGTTATACAGCTACTCAAATCTCTGCAAAGGCCATACTTGATTTCTTATTTGTGATCCATGGAATTTTTTTAGTTTAGTTTCCAGGTTGCTTGAGCTTTAGCATTGATCTGCCTTTTAAGAGTACCTGTGATTTACGCAGTTTTTAGATCCATGCCTCCCTCAGATTACTTTCAGGGCAGTTTAGCGTTACAGAAACAAATAATAACTAGTTTACTTAGCAGTTTTAAAGAAAAAAACTTTGTTAGCTTGTTTTTTATTGGTGGCTGCTTTATAGCAAGTCTAATAAAATAACATTTTGAACAGATTTTTATAAAACTCCTGAAGCCAATTGGTAAATTGCAAGACCCCTGCGACTATACTGTATTATTTTGTAAAATTTTTTTATAAGTTGTTCACCTCAAACCTTCACAGGTTAGATTCAGCTTAAAAGGTTGTCATTGACAGCAAAAGTAATAAAAATCAGACCAACCCAAAGTAAACCATAAACAATGAAAGACATTATTGTTGCTGGATTACTCATAAATGTTAGCAAAAAACCACTGTTATAACCGCGAAGAGCTAGTTGCGCAAGAGCAGAGTTGATGCGCGCGCGGGCCATAAATGATACGACAGACCAAAGAACAAAGTTAGTTAAAAATGTAACAAAAGCAATTGCTAAAAATCCTTTGCCTGCAAGATTGCTTGGCTTAATATAAAGAGCAATGCTTGTAGTAAACGTAATAAAATTTGAAAAGATTAACAAGATGTGTCCAGCCTTGAGCACGGCAATATTTGTTTTGACTTGATTATAATAATCGGTGTTGGTTTGTACGCGCGATGTGGAGGCAGCACTTTGTAATTGGCGTTTACCCCAAGGTCCTGGAACATACGCTCCATTATTAGTTTGAATAGGTTGGATGGGAGTTGCAGAGCTGGGTCGTGGAACGATAGTTGTTGAGATTGGTGTTTCAAGACTGCTATCTGACTCAAGTGGGACTGCAGAATTACCTGTTATTTGGCCAATGTCAAAAAAGTATGATGTAGAAGACTTGCTACACTCTTTAACCATGTCAGTGCCAATGTTATTCCAAGACGCAATTTGCGTGAATCGGCAGTAATTAAAAAGATAAGCGTTATAAAATATAGTCGTACTTTCTGTGTATCGGTAAATGTAAACATCATCAAGGTTGACTTTTTTGAGACCAGGAAGCGTTAGGAGAAAACCAATAATCAGAAGTATAGCAGAAAGAAATGTGATCAAGGGTTGCTGGGGGTACTTGGCACCCTTTTTTAAGGTGCTCATAAAGCCACTGTTAAGAAGATTTACCATTGTAATGTAAATAGCTTGTGTTATCAATTTTTAAAAAAATTATTTGAGAATACTAATGAAATTACTGGTAATGGTTGAAAAGTTATCGATACTTATAGTTGTGGATACTTTGGGCCTATCACAAGCGCACACCGGCTTAAGTGTGAGTGCGCCGGGCCAGAAACCGTGAAAACAGGCACAGCTGCTACATGTAGTGACATTTACATCATTTTGTACAAGAGTTAATGAATTTTTTAAATTGAATGAAAACGTATCAAACTGTTGTCTCAGTTGCATTTCTTTTGCAATTGAAAATTGAAAATGGTGATTGGTGGGCTTTTTGAGATGTTTCAGATTTTTAGGTGTGAACATCAGGTAAATTCTTTTCCACCACCAAACTAACCCACTTTTGAGAATAGAGATACTACATGTAGGTAAATCGGCTAATTTAACTTTTATTTATGTCTTATTATATCAGCAATCCACTTTTTTTTAATTTGTAGATGTTAAGCACGATTTTTGAGAAATCACAGCTTTTGCTACAAATAACACAGCCGATACATGTAATTATCCGCAAAGTAAATTTTCATGACTTTATTTTACGTTGTAAATAACTACAAAAGATGAAATTGAATGCAATTAAAAACTTTCATAAAAATTTTAGTATTTTTTCAATGTTTCTAACAGGTTTGATCATGGATAGACAATTGCTGAGTAGCGCAAAATATTTCTTTTATGTTTTCTTGAAATCTAAATAAGTAGTGAAAAACCAATGATTGGCCATTAAATTCTACGTGCCAGATCTGAAACAAGTTTATTCCAGTGTCTTGTAAAGATATTTTATTTCATCGATTGTAGTGTTCTTTGAAAATATTTCCAAATCATAACTACCTCACCAATCAAGATAGCAAATAAGGCTAGCAGAAAACAAAAAACCTCACAAATTCTTTTTGCATCCAGTAGAGCGCTCCAGCTTAAAGAAATTTTTATTTGGTTTGATTTTAGAGTTTTTTTTCATACGAGTAAAGTAATAGAGGGATGGTCAAGTTCTTGATATTTTTATTCAATCTTTTTTGTTAGTGATTTGCAGAATTAGAGCAGTTTGCAGATATTACACAGATTTTTTAAAAAAAATATTATCGGTCTGTCAGATATTAAGCGACTCAGATTTCCCTTAGCACATAGACAAGTCCAAAAAAAGACTGGCGCTTTCTATTCTCTTTAAAAGTTCCGTTTGTAGTACCGGCTCAGGTTTGAGCCGTTTTCCCTAATAAAACGTTACAGCTTAAAACCAAAATCAAGTACAGCTAGAAATAAACACGGCTCTAAGAGCAGGTTACCAAAGTCGAAGCGATCAAGACTAGTAAAAAGCCTTTCAGGTTTTAACACCCTATCCTCTTTCTTTTTTTTTTTTCACTTCAATTTACCATTTCCCACTTTTCCGCACGTTGAAGTTAGTACCAACATCTTCATTGTTTCTGCCAACATCATTCTTAATCCCGGTGCATCTATATCAATCATCAATCATAGAGGGAACAGACCAAGTGCTCAACAGTGTCTCTGTAACCAGGGAAAAGTTTTGATGTTAGGAAACATTATTTAACGTCATGATCTTCTTTTTAATTTTATGTATATATTTGAAAAAAGGCATTTTCCAGCACAAAGCGCCTACTTTTACATAATGGCATTTGCTTTGTGCGGAAAACGCGTTCCATTTAACCATCATAAAATGAAAATACAGCAGATTTATTAGGGTTTAAAAATTCTAGGGAAAGTTTAAAAACGCGCTTCAACGTTTACAGCCTAAACCGCATTTCTTATGCTGATAGCGTTCTCTCATACGATTTTGCAAATTCGGCGCCATCGAAGCGATCAAAGTGTAGCTTGTGAAAAATACAATCAATAGTTCAGTGGTTTAACGTATGTGTTTTTTTTTTTTTAATTAATGTCCTTTTGTTTCTAACTCACTTTTAGCTGTAAGAACAATAAAACTGATGATAAGAGTAGTGTGTTTAGTCACCAGCTTATTGTTCTGTAAATAATCAGTAATAGTTATGTAGTACTGTTCTAAGTAATAATAAACTTGGTGCAACTCATGATAAATGCCATTTCTATTTAACTTTTAAAAATTAAGTGATAATTAAACCAAAACCACTTAAAGAACAAATAAACTAGGAGTTTCACATGAACAGTTGGACCCTGATTTTTTTAAATGAACAAAAAGGCCATTCCGTAAAGCTTAAAAAATTTAGACGAGAAAAAAAGGCAGAATCGTTACTTGATGCTTTACAAAGAAAGTAGCAACTAAAATGTAATTAAATCAACTAAAAATTCGGATTTGAAAGAAGCTTAGAATGACAATCTTCTATTTTTTGAAAAATTAGTTATAAAAAGAAACAATCAAATACAATTAGGAGATTTGTGTAGCAATCATACTTGCAGCTGCTTTCTAAGTGGGCAAAAACGAGACAAAAAAGATCCAAAAAATATTTATAGCAACTTGAAGCTGCCAAGAACTTTTTCAATATTTAAATGCTAGTAACTTTTAAATTACTATGACAAAAAAACCTGTTGTTCAAATAAATATCACTTGTAAAGCTGCAATCTACAACTCGTGGTGCTGTAAAAAAAAAGGGTGCAAATCGTGTTGCTTGTAGATTTAGTGTTTTCATAGGCGCAATCTTGTTTATACAGTATAAAGTTAACAGATTTCAACAGACTTTTAGGTTCAAAATAAGGCATGATTTTAGAAATCCAGAACATCTTTTAACCTTAACGGAGCACTTAATACCATGATTTGTGCATTAGAGCTCATAGGCTAAGTATTAGATGCACCGCAAACAACAAAAAAAAAGGCTTCATAAACTGTCAAAAAAAGTTTATCGCTCAATAGGTTGTTCAAGCGTAGGAAATAGCATTGTGTAACTTTTTGATGTAAGGATAATTTACAACTTTTCTATACCTATAGGAAAAAGAATAAAAAAGTAGTTAGAGCGGCTTGTATAAAAATTTTAGACAAAGTGTCCTTTTTGCACAAGCATAACCCAGTATAAATGCAAAAGGCTCTCTCTAAGTGTTCTAGAATTCCAACCATATAAAAATATTTTTAAATGATAGATTCCTTGTAAAATTTTTAGTATAGAAATTTGGTTCTAAGAATTCAATTAATCAGGCAGTGATTAGAAAACTTTTTGCTTCTGTAACAAATAAGCTGATTGTCTTAAAATAGTACATTTATTTCTGACATACCAATAGTTGGTTCACAGCTGTTTGGCTTCAAAGTGGTAGGTCTACTCTTTATTATTTTGAGATTAAACAGAAATTGGAACTCAACAAAATCCTATTTTTTTTGTTTATGCTGAGTTGCAAGATGGTTTGTGTGTCAAATTAGAAACACTAAGCCATTTGTGGTAACTTTCAATACTGGTAAATAGCAAGCCAAAAAAAAAAGGACATTTGTAAGTGATCCAGACTCAGCAGCCACTATCTAGTTTAAATCGCATTATCTTATAGCTGAGTGTCCATATAGTTACCTAGAAATAGTTTTATTGTGTTTTACGGATCTTGAAGCAACCAAGATATTTATGTCATGAATTATAGTTTACGAAATGTCAAAAATTGAGGATGAAAGCAAATGATTCATGGTTATTTGCATGACCTGATTAACATTCTCTTTCTTTAATAAAGGAAGAGAAAACTACACTCGTGAGTACCTTTGATTCTATATTTTGACGACCGTGATAGAAAACACGGTTCCAGGGAAAAATAAGAAGGAACCTTTTTCTACTGTCTTCTCATCTCCATTGTGTCGAGGACCAAAGAACTTTGTACACACATGCGCACGCTTCCTAGTACAAAAAAAGGTACGGCTGAGACAGTTTACTGTAAAAGTTTCTATGAACGCTAATTGAGTTGCTGATACGGTAACCATTTTTTTTTTTTTCTTCAAAACATTCCCTCAGAGATAACAACATGGAGATTTTGTTCAGTAATAGGAATTATCATAGAATTCTGATGGTGTTGGTCACTCTTTCCCTCTGTAGAATACATTTGGTTAACAAAATTAATAACACTGGTGCTACCACTGTCAAATAAAATAGCAAACAACGCCAATAAGATACTAAAATGAGTTAAAAAAAAACTACAACAAAGAACTGGCAGATTATTTCGTACCGAAAAAAAGTTCAAGTAAAAACTAAGTACCGTCGTGTTTTGTGTCTAGACTCTTGCCAGTGCGGTGTAGCAACAGTAGCAATTTAGTAAAATCGTTGACATGAATTTTAACATTTCAAGTTGATTTAGCTTCAAGTGATTGCTGCTATCTTCAATACAATGTTTTGGGCATTTCTTATCAAAAAATATGTGATTTTATCAAAAAATTTGGATTGAGTTTATCGTCCCCGGTAAAGAAACGGCTGGCTGCCGCCAAAGTTCACAACAACGCCGACTTCACCGAAGATACCGACTGCGCCGTAAATGTCATGCGCTCCCTCAAAGCCCTCAATACCGCCATCGCGGTATTGGCGCTCTGGGTCAACGCCTCTGCCACCCCGGTTGACAACCTCGTTGCGGTCCGCAATAAGACTCCATTCCTTTTCTAGCACGCCGTTGCGCGTAAAAAACACCACCATACGGTTGAGGTTGACACCAAGCCCAACAGTCTGGTTCTCGACGAACGGCAAAACAAACGGCTTGCCACTTAGCGAGTCGTTCACGTAGCGCCGTCCGTCGTCGCTGTGCACTGCCACAGATCCGCGATGCCAGCCTGGCAGACGGAAATTCGGGTAAGGCAGGCATGTGAAGCCAATTGCGACCGATGCCTCGCGAGGGTCCTGTAGCGTTGTAATGAGGACCTCAAAATAGAAATCGCCGCTGCCATGGGGACCACGCTCGCTCTTCATGTGTGGTGAGAAGAAGGGCAGCGATGACACAAACGTCGTATCCGGGCAGCCCTTGCGTGAGCGCACGAACGCGGGCTTAGAGGCGTCAGGCTGCTGCACAGTGCCCTTGAAGCGGCATGAGGTGTTGTATGCAAACGGTAGTGGTGGCGGCGCCACCAGCGCAAAATGGTTCTGCTGCAGTGCGTTGCGCTCATGAGGCTGAATCATACGAGCAGGGTAGATTGAGTAAAGCGACATGAAATGGTCGCCCCAGTCGCGCTCTGCGTCGGGCGCGTGCGAGAAGAGCGGGTCGAAGATGGAGTCCTGGGGTGGCTCGTAGCCGGGCGGCATGTACTGTTGTTGTTGCTGCTGTGTCGTGTAGGTGGGCGGAAGTCCTGATGGCGAGTCGCCGTTGCCAGATTCGTCAGTGCTAGCGCCGAAATTAGGGTGAACTGCTGTGAATTGTGGCGGCGGGAAGGGCGGCGGGCCGATGTCGCCAGAAGGAGGCCCGCTAAAGGGTGTTTTCTTCTCGTCGGGGTAGGAAGATGACCCTGAGAAGCCGGACTGAGAGTAGTTAGGTAGACCGGATGACGGACCAGCATTGGACTGCTCAAATGCGGGAGGCGGGCCTGAGGGCGGCGCGTATTCGCCCTGAGGTTGGTTGGAAGATGAAGTGGTGTTTTTGCCTTTAATTTTCGAAAACAGGCCCATTTTAGTTTTGAGTTGGTTGATTAAGTTTTAAGAAGTGTAAATGCCTTAGAGAGCAGTGATGATTGCAGAGTAAGAGCCGTGTGGGTTGTTTTATAGTAGCAATTATTAAAATGGTAGTGCAGGGCTGAGCAGTTCTCATTGGAAAATTTAGTGGCATAGCCTGGCCCAATACCGTGATTGGCGCCCAGTGCCATGATATGCCGATAAATGCAAAAATGAAAACAAAAACGAATTAAAAAAAAGCCCACCCAAAATAACCCCCACAAATTACGTAAAGTGTAGTTACTTATTACATAATGATGTTATAATAATTATATAATGATTAAACAACTTTTTTGGCTGTTATTTTCATTTTGTTGCCAATCAAAAAAAAAAAAGGCTCACAAGGTACCTCGTGCGATGTGCGATTGCGTCAGGTCTGGATTTCCTCGGGTTCACCGATAATTGTGGGGAGTGAAAAACAACTAGACTATCGAACTTAAAAAATTAACCACGATTTCCAATCACAGATAGAAGACGGTCGAGACCCTCACAGTTTTAAATAGAAAGTTGACTCTGAAAAAATTTTACGGAAGATGAATGCTAGATGCTGCTATTATGACGGTGCTATCAAGAAAAGCAAAAAAAAAAACCCTTGAGGGATCTTCTGAGTCAACTCTATAACCAACAATCAAGTACCAGAGGGCTTAACAGCTTTATTTCTTCAGGTAACTCACGAGAAGTAGTGGCAGAAACAGAGGCTGCTACTACCGCAGAGCCGTCACCACCTCTTCTTCTGAAGCCGAGCGGCTTTTGCCATGCAAACAAAAGATAGAGTGGCTATGGTCCAAGGCCGTTTAGTCTTTGACAGGTATGTGACATCACCAGGTTGAGTGAGTTTTGTGTATTGAGAGTACCTGACCTTGTACGACTGCAAGCCACATGAAAAAAAAAAAAAACAGATCTGTGAATGAACCACTAAAGTACCACATGTTTTACTTGAAGACCCGCCAGAATCACAAATTGGGAGCGCGAACCGGACTTTCATGCTGGCCGAGAGTGCTCTCACTTCTAGTTTAGGCTAAAAAAACAAAAAAAAAAACTTGTGATAGCTGGCACACGATCTACAGGTGCCAGCTGCTATTCCTTGCGGTATAATTATTATTTTTAGAGGGAAAAAAAAAAAAAAAGCCAAAAACGTAAATGAAATAAATTCAAAAAATATAAACAACATCTGAATTTGAGCAGATTCCAAACAAAACTGGTCATACCGATCGGCCAAACTCGCTCACCACGTCTTAAAGCTGGAAGAAAACAACCGAATTTCAACGGCATGATCTCCTGCTGGCGAACATAAACTAAGCCTAAAATTTTTTAATTTAACACCGCGATTGCGGTTTTGTAACATCAGGGCCTAATTAGATCTCTTACCTTGCCAATTATCCAAAAATGATAGCTGTCATGTTGCCGGATCTGTACTTTTAATTTTTTTTTTTCGCAGATCTATGACATCAGAACCAATTTTTTTTAAACAGCCTGTATTCGATCGCTAATATGAATATCTTCGCGCCCGCACGTGGGTGATTTTCTTCTTTTAATTTTTCTTCTTGTTTTTGTTGATTGTTTTTTTTTTGTCTATTTTTATATCTGAAGTGAAAAGCTCAGCCGTACAAGCAAAATTTCATGGTGCTTCGCGACTTCTCTAGGGCCACTGAGAGAACAGACACACAAATGTTTAGGTAAGTGCATCTTCCTTACCAGCAGATCTACATGGAACAACACAAAAGCATTTGAAAGAAAAAAAAACAAAACAGAAAAACTATAGGATTACAGTCATGTACATGTCCTTTTCTGGTCGGAACTACAAAGTATCACTACACTCAAGAATAAGACCTATCGAAATAGAATTAAATTTTTTTTTACCAAATTAGATGATGACAAATTCAATTGCTCATAAATCATGGGATTACCTGCTGTGAAACAACAGTGTGAACCAAGTCTTATTGCGCGGAAGGTCAAAAGTGAAAAAAAATAAACAAAAAAAACCTTTCCACACATTATAGTTTGAGACGAGCACTGGAAGTTTGAGGATAACTGTCGCGACCATGTCGGTATCATCGATTCGAGAGTGCTAAATTTTGGTTTTCTAAAAGATTTTAATTGGCCTTTATTTTTATAGAATTTCACCAGGCAGCTCAACTTTTTTTGCAGATTTTTTTATCCAACACCAGCGTTACAGTCAAGATCTGTAGTTTGTGAGTTCTTCGGCTATCAAAAAAAAAAATTTGCCAAGTTTCAAATATTTTTTAAACACATGTATACACACATAAAAGGTCACCCACTGTCCAGTGTTCCTGAAATATAAACACAGGTGTAACAGCAGAAAGGGCAAAAAGTAGCGTAACAGTCTCCAAAAAATCTGACAAAAAAAAAATCTACACCAACAACCAAATAACCAAAAATAGACAAAAAGTAAACAAACAGTGAATTTAACCGACAGGTTTGGTTCTTCCGAGACTGCAATCGTTCACCTGAGATGCAGCTGCGCTTCCGGAAACTCCCCTCCCCCCCTCGAGAGTGGATCGTAGGAAAACTTTTTTTTTTTTTTCAGGCAATGAATAGACATTTGTAAGTAAAAGCTAAAGTCATCATCACTGTTATTGAGATTTTGTGTGATGAATAATCTCCTCACCCTAGGCCAGTGCGTGTAATGCTGTCAACCGACTAGTAGCTACATTGTAGACTGGAAATGTCGGTTTAGGTCTAGCGAACCATGGTTTTACTGTGGGTGTCACACAAAAACAAACAATTAGGCGATAAAAGTATAGGGTCTTTGCTACTCGCTTCTACTGTGGCATTAACATGGTTTATTTTTCTAGAGGATGGACGCTACTATATCATGGATCAAAGACGACAGCGCTATTCGACCTGATAGTGCCACGCTGCCGCGACAAGCATACATTTCTGTGTAGCGAAAGAAACTGATAAGTAGTTACGGTGCTAGCATGAGACCTAAACGCGTGCTTGTAATAATATTTATGGGAAAGAAAAAAAAATATCATCATTGGGGTTAAAAAAAATTGAAGTTTTTTTTTTTGATTATCGAAAGCTCAGCAACCAATAGAAAATAGATTGGTTTGTGCATTTAGTGAAAACCAAACGTGGGGCGGTGCTGTGTCGGCCCAAATCCAGGCTGAGCAAAAGCAGAGTGGTTGTATATTAATAAAGAGAGCCTACTGAGTTGCATTTGGCAGCTCTCAGTCAAGGGGGGGGAGCAGGGAGGAAGAGGAGGTCACTGGCCTAGAGAATATCGGGTAGATTTACACGGTTCAAAATTATATTGTTTTGAGGGAATAGCATGGGAATTGGATGCGTGGGATTGGTGCAAATTGCATAAGAGAGATAGCTGTAGATAACGCCAGCATCAAAATCTACACTGCCAAACCCGATGTAAAGCCTTAATAAAGGGGTCTACGTTTCTGCTGAAAAAAAAAAAAGCTGTTTGTATTTGATAATGTGGCTAGAGCTGAAAAAAGGGGGCACATCGCGCGGCAGAACAGTCCACTAAGCAAGCACAACGATCAACGTTCAACTGGAAAAAAAAAGAGTGAAAACTAAAAGAGCTGGGAATTATAGCTAATTAATTTGTATAGTTCCAAATAATGCGATAAAGAGTTGAATAGACCCAATTGAACTAATTCTGCTAATGCTGCTGAAAATTATTATAAAAAACACCGCTAAAGAAGAAGAACTAAAAAATTATTGAAAAATTAAAGTGATTGTTATTGTACATATCGGGATACCGGAGCAGAAAAAAAAAACAAAACAACAACAAACCAACTTTGGGTTCAATTTAGTTCAAGTTTTTCCCAATTACGCAAATTTCACTCACAAATATTTTAGGCCTTGAAAAACAAAAAAAAGTTTCTTAAAAATTACCAATTAGAACAGCAAAAAAACAAACAAAAAAACTACGAGAATTATCATAGCCATATTGACAGAAAGAGAGAGCGGGTTTTTTTAAATCTCTTATATCGACTCTCTCGCAAAGGTCAGTCGCGGCTTTTAATTTTGTGTGCTTATTTCTATTTGCGCTCAGTTACTGCGTTTGCCGCACAGCAAATGAAACAGTCCAAAAAAAAAAAACAAAAAAAAAAACCCCTCGTAGCGACCATAGGTCACCAACGTAGAGAACACCCCTCAAGCGATCAAGTAAAACACCGATCCAGGCAAAGACACGATAAAAATGAATGTTTTTCAGAACAGCGCGATATATCAAAGGCTATTACTGCGTCATAAAATAGATACTTGCAGCCACCCCCCCAAAAAAAAAAAAATCTCAATAAAAATGACTTGAGAGAGAAAAATTTTAAATGTTTTAAATTATTTTTTAGGGACTGACACAGATATATATATATGCGATTTGTAACCGTTGAGACCGTGATGTGGTTCCTGGCGGGTGAGGAGGTTGGACACTTGAAAAATGAGTTATCAGAACACAACGCACGTGGATTCAAAAAGAAAGAAAAAAAAAGAAAGGAAAGAACTTTTAAAACGGAGATACATGGGAGTTTATCTCAGCGTCACACTTCTTCGGCGACAGTGTTTTTATTTAATATTTATTAATTTTATTAATAATTTTATTAACAATTTTATTAACAATTTTATTATTTAATTTTTTAAAAACTAAAAACTGTTTCTGTTGGCTATGCTTTTTTATTTTTATTTTTTTTCTGACTATGACGACAACAAGCCTAATGCATGGTCACTTTTCCGAATTGATTCACTTTACATGCGGGCAACTATAAACTTTATCAGCAATAACCGCGCACAAACACAGGCACAATCGTGTCTCAGCACGTGATATGACCAAGTCAATCAAAGCCTCGACAGCCAAGAAAATAGAAAAAAAAAGAGTTTTTCAAAAAAGGCGATGTAACAACATTAAATCATAAAAAATTGTTTAAAAAAACAACAACGACAATATCATAATTTCATAAATATCATGTTTTTCTTTTGCAACATACAGGAAATTATATAACCTGTTACATATCCTAGTAACAGCTGAGTATCTGTTTAAAAAGGTCTTTTTCAGATTCCATAAGAAGCTTCTTGGAACTCTACTGTTTTCATTTTATTTCTTTTAACCTTTGAGTTCATGGCAGATCGGAAGTAAAAAAAATAAGAAGAAGAAAAAAAAGGCCAAGACAGCGGGGTATAGTGATGATCCAAATGGGGCAAGTCTCGATCACAACATATTGTATGTTTAACTACTGAAAGACGTTTAAGAAAATAAAAAAAGAGAGAGTGTGTTGACAAACTGCAGTCACAAAAATCTTTGTGTTTAATTTTGTGATTTTGTTTGTTCACGTTTTTTTAATTTTTTTTATTTTTCATTTATAATTGTACCCTTGTTAGATGATGTCAATGGCTGTCTTGCAACCAACTTTGACAGACACATCAGGTTAGCAAAGATGGTGGTATATTTAAAGTGCCAAAACAAACAACAACAACAAAATACTTTCTAGATCTTAAAATTGGGTTTTCTTTTCTTTCATGTGTAGAGAGACATTAATTGAAATCAACGAAAACGGAGTCATTCAAATCCGTGACGATTTGAAAATAAATAAATTAAACGTCAAAATTACCACACATCCTCCTCCTCCTTCCC
>JAKVQX010000473.1:0-16183 GCA_030463015.1 Geotrichum citri-aurantii
GAGAGAGAGAGAGAGAGAGAGAGAGAGAGAGAGAGAGAGAGAGAGAGAGAGAGAGGGAAATGTGTTAGTTTTCAATGTATTAGACTTTAGCACCAAGCTTGATCACAGGCCACATGAAAAACGCCGACAGTACGGGGATCGTGAAATTGTCATCAATGTCGTACACGTCGATCGCCTCTGAGACAGCGCCAACCAGGCCCATGAGCAGCGTCAGCAGCCAGAACGGGATCACGCTCGTCTCAGGCGTCCACATAATGTCGCCGGGCGCGTTCCACTGCGCGTAGTGTGGAATAAAGTATTTGTAAAGTAGTACGGCAGATATCACGCCGGTCGCAAAGGAAGCGATACTGCCAGCAAGCGACTTGCGCGCAGACACGCGGGGTGTCAAGTGGCCGTAGGCGCGGCCGACCGTCGACGCGGCGGTGTCGGCCCACGAGAGCAACAGCACCGATACGAGTGACACGTCTTTCGGGAAAAGTGAGAAAACAATAATCAGCCCCAGCAGGTACCAGATAACGCCGTTATACGACTGGTTCACCTCGCGCTCGCGCATCAGCGGGCCCAACAGCGTACAATACATCTTATTGAGCTTTTGGCTACGGAAACGAAGGAAGTCTGTCGTCACAACGACAAAAAAGAGAGCGGTGAGTACCGGCGTGACTTGAGAAAACTGCACGCCCTGTGTATACAGCCAGAGCGTCACAAAGCCGATAGAGCTGTGGAACACTTTGCGGGGGACTTCGTGCTTGTGGATGAAATGCGAAAAGAGTTTATGCGCAGGAATGACCAGGCTGTCAGCAGAAGACGATGCTGAGCCCGCGACGGGCGATGTAGAAAGGGTGGCCGCTAAAGGTTTTTGGTTTACGGCGTCAAGGAATGAGTTGGTGGATGATGATGCGGTTAAAGTTGTGCTTCCCGAGGAAGAGTAGTTAGTCTCAGAGTCAGAGAGCGAGTCATCCAAGACAGGTTTTGTTTCCAGCAAATCGGACATGGTTAAATATGTTTTGTTGTTGTGCACGGAATGGTTAGAATTAAAAGATCTTAACGACAGTAAAAAATAACTGGTGGGCGGCGGCGGCGAACGAGGGTTCTTATAAGTCTGTACTGTGTGAGCTAGTGGCGGATGATTACGGGATCAGTGCAAAGAAAAACAACAACGTCAGAAGGCAATGAAAAATTAAAACAACAACCAATAACAGAAAATTGTGGAGCTTCCAAGCCAAAACAGTTATGATGAAAATAAACTAAAAAAAAGGTCGGCTGCTGCGAGTGTTGTTGTTCGTTGATATTGGAAAGAAAATTTGAAAATAAAAAAAAATGGAAGCAAACCGAAGAAGAGAAAAGAAAAAAAAGAAGAAAAAAAAATTTAAATTTTTTTTTATTCAACACGTTTAAATTCCAAAAAAGAACAGATTAATTTTCTTTTTTTTTAAAAAAAAAAAATAACAAAAAATAATTGACGTTCGGAACTTTGTAGGTTCAGGATCACGTACGTTGCGATGTTTATTTTTTATTTTTTTTTAAATTTTTATAAATTTTTTTAATTTTTATGTAATTTGACAGAGGCAATGAGAGATGAACAAAAACAAAACGAACCAAAAAAAATGACCGCCAAGTCGCAAGATCAAAATAATAAAAAATAATGAAATTATCACATGTAAAAGCTGACATAATGATTGGCACAATAAAAAGTCAGCAGACATATTATGTAATTTTTGTGTGAACAACAAAGAATAATACACCGTAGTAGTCGACAAAAAAAAAAAAATCTCACAAACAAGGTTATAACTTTATATTTAATCTTAATGACAAATTTTTGTTTTATATCTTAAACTTTATGTTTTATTTAAAATTTGTTATTCATCGATTAAATTTGTGGTTTATGCTATATAGTGTAAAGTATATATTTTATATCATATATATTATATGCTAAACACTAAATCTAATTTTTTTTTTTTTTTCAAAAAACGTCAAAACGGAAAAACCCTATTTGTACTTCTTTAGTAATTCCATACTAAAAAAAAAACAAAAACAAAAAAAAAAAATACACATCCAAGCAGCCCAGGATGCTGACAATCAGCTCAACCCCCCCATTCTCTTCA
This sequence comes from Geotrichum citri-aurantii, assembly GCA_030463015.1. Lineage (NCBI taxonomy): Eukaryota > Fungi > Ascomycota > Dipodascomycetes > Dipodascales > Dipodascaceae > Geotrichum > Geotrichum citri-aurantii. The sequence continues at coordinate 2,103 of JAKVQX010000473.1, forward strand.
GTATTATGAATCAGTTACTAACACAAACTCACGACTTCCGAGAACCACCAGTACAAATTGATAATTGTTTTGAAAAAAAAACAGAAAAATTTATAATGAAACTAAAATCATATCAAATTATAAATACAGATTGATTTCCCTCAGTTGGGCATGTTTTTAGTGGTTTTCTCTTTTTATTATTTTTTTCCATTATCAATCGCATCGCCAGTCTTTTGTCCCAATAAATAATACACACACACAGACACTTGACGAAACCACTGTATAATAGCATCTGGCGCAAAATAGCACCACAAATCTGAGTTCAACCAAACATAGCGTATATATATATATCATGGGAATCAACTATAGGCTGACGGCAATGATCGTCTTGTTTGTCGCATTTCTTTACGGCGCATACGTCACAAAACCAACGAATCAACAAAACGAGACCAACTTGGCTGGCAGTGATGAGGGTCTCATCCAGAGATTGGCAAAAATAATGGATCCGCAGTACCAAGATAAGTACATGCAAGAACAACGACGAATATATAGAGAAAGTCTGGGGCTATCTGATGAAGTCACCGTTGACAATACTGCCAACCATGAAGAAGTTATTATTGTCGCTACTGAACCCGACCAGCCCACCGAACCCACTGAAGCTGAGATTACCAATCCTGACAGCAATTTTGAAACTAAAAACAACAAGAACAAAGACCAGTATACCGACGACAAACTCGACGAAAAAACAATTCACAAGGTCGTGCGCACAACCCTCGGTTACGAAGGCCACAACTCGCGCGTACGCCGGTCGATCGGCACAGCGGAGCTACGCAATTTTAGCCCGTTTCTGATGCTCGACCACTTCTCTATTGCGCCGGACGCTGGGTTCCCGGACCACCCGCACCGCGGGCAGGAGACGATCACGTACGTGCTGTACGGCGCGGTGGACCATGAGGACTTCACGGGCTCGCGCGGCGTGCTGCACGAGGGGGACCTACAGTTCATGACGGCAGGCCGCGGCGTCGTGCATGCGGAGATGCCGCACATCGAGACGCCTGAGGAGGCAGCGGGCGCCGCGGAGCGCCGGGCAGCACTTGACTACACTCCGTTTGGCGGCGCCGAGCACGTCGAGGGCCTGCAGCTGTGGGTCGACCTCCCCGTTGATCTCAAGGAGTGCGAGCCGCGCTACCGTGACCTCAAGGCAGCCGAGATTCCGACCGCCAAAATTGCCGGCGACGCCAGCGGGCTGAGCACCGTCAAGGTCATCTCTGGTCAGGCGTACGGTGTGTCGTCGCTCCAGGACCTTGCGTACACACCCGTGTGGATGCTTGACTTCGTGGTGCAGCCGCCTTCACCGAGCGACGCACCCGTCATTGTCGACCAGCGCATCCCCGCCGGCTTCAACTCCTTTGTCTACATCCTTTCCGGCGACAACATCACCATATCTGGCCGCCACATCCAGCCGCACACCAACGTTTTCTTCAACGCCAACGGCAATGGCGATGAGCGCATACGCCTCGAGGTTGGCAGCGCCGCGACCGCACACCACCACAACAACAACCATAACGGCCGGACCCGCTTTGTCGTGGTCGCGGGCCAGATCCTGGACCAGCCGATCGTGCAGCACGGGCCATTTGTGGAGACTTCACGTGAACGCATCATGAAAGCGTTCAACGATTATCGGACTTTTTCGAACGGCTTTGAGCGTGCGCTTGGCTGGGCGAGCGAAATTGGGCGTCGCATACTGGGTTAGCTGTTGTTGCTGGAAGTTAAAAAATTGTGACAGTAACAAGATAGAAGTAGGGGATTTTTTTTTTTTTAATCTAGATTTTTTAGGTATTTTCATCATGTAAAATAAAAGTATAGTGAAATGTGTATAAAAATTGTAGGTAGTTTAGGATTTGAGCTGGTGTTGTTTTGATATTCTTAAATGATAACTATCCAAAACAAGTTTTTTTTAGAATATAAACGTTTCTGTGATACCAGGTGTTAGAGGGGGGAGCATGCTTGAAATTTGTAAAATTGAAAAATTACAAACCTTGTCCTGTAAATGTAACTAATTTTATATTGTCTTCAAATTAGCACCAAACCCTCACAAAACAACAAGCTTTGCAACTTTTTCTTTTCGCGGCTTCAATAAGTATGAATACATTATTAACATTACATTGATTTGAGTTAGTGAGAGTATATATAACTTTTAAATTTTTTTTTTACACGTTAAAGTCTAAATTGTCCATCCAGCCCAATAAATCATCGCCCTTTGAGTCCATCCAGTCAATGCCCTGCAGGAGAGTATCCAAATGCAATGGATCGTTGGAACTGCCCGTAGCGTCGTAGAAATGGCTGCCGTCGGGGCTAAATTCGTTAGCATTGGCGTTGTTGTTGTTGCTGTTGTTGTTGTGGTGGTGGTTCTGGTGGTGGTGGCTGCCGCTACTGTTGTCATCAAGGTACATGCTACCGCTGGGCGAGCGTGATGCAGTATGGAAAGCATTGACGCTGCGTAGCGAGTTGAGTCTTCCACCAGCGCCCATCCCGTCGGCCCCGCCAAGACTACCATCCAGTCCAGATCCTTCAGAACCCTTGCGTCTGTTTCCATGGCCACCACTGCTCGTATGCGCCCCACCACCACCACCATTGAAATGATGTTGGTGTTGGTTGCGATGGGTAGGCACAAGCGTTGTGACAGTTGTCCCGTTAGGCGTCGTGGTTGTAGTTGTAGTAAAATTGTCCTTTGTTATTTGGTTGTAAAACGGCAGTGGTAATGGCGCAGAGTTAACATGGGCGCCTGGAACTGAGTTGATGTGGTTTGTAGAGTACGCTGGCAGATTGGTCATACTATTACTACCACTCAAATCCGTACCTTGCTGTTGTTGCTGTTGTTGTAGTTGTTGTTGCTGCTGCTGCGCGGCTGCAACTATGGCTGCTGTTGTATTTGTAGACGACGACCCAATGCCACCGCGCCGCCTTGCTTCGTGGATCGCCCAAATAAGCTCATAAAACAATGACGCGGTAAGATGCGAGCGCATGCGCGTAATAATCCCCGGCGCCTTTGTAAACAACTCCGGATGTGTGATTATGACAAAGTTTAGCTTTTCAAGCACCTTGGCCGTGCGCGAGATGTCATTTTCAACATCTTTCCACGCGGTCAGCATGTTACGGTAGAGTCGGTGCACGGTAACTACAGATTGCCGGCAACTTTCCACGTACTGCGGCAGCAGAAGCGGCGAGAGATGTAGTCGAAACAGTATGAAGGCACTGAGACTGACTGGCTGGCGGATATAAATTGGATACTCAATAATGCGGCGCTGGTCCGCAAGTCCGCTAAACAACGTCACTACACGCGTTGCCGCATGGTAAGCCTTACTGATATAGATTGCCTGATCCTGCAGTGGTGTCTCCGGTAAAAACGCAAACACACAAATCATCATCTTAAGGTAAAGATAGTAGATTTCAACCGAGACCTCCTCTGTGCCCATCTCCGCCACCAGCCGGTCAAGCTCTTGTTCCAGAATTCCCAGCGTCGAAAATCGGTACTTGGGTTCCAGCGTACCGTCGGGCGATGTGACGCTAGAGCCGAGAAGGTTAACGAGCTTGGAGCAAAATATGGCAAGACACGCAAGGCAGCGGAACGACGACGGCAAGCTCGTGTCCGTGCGGCTTTCTTCAAGCAAATAGTCCATGGGCATGTTGGGCGGTAATCCCAGGTTTGCGCAACACACTTGTTCTGCAATGAAAATTGCAATCCACGTGCGTGTGCGCCATTTCTCGGCATCAGGTAAACTGACCTGCGTGCGCGAAAACTCGTAGATGAACTTACCACGGTGTAAACCCAGCTGCATCGCGAGCGACTTGGCAAGCGTGATGAACCGGTACGAACAATCATCGAGCACTTTTTCATTTGGCAGTGGCCAGTTGCCGAGAATCAGCAGGGCTTGCACAATGTGGGTGGACCGTGGCGTCTGAATCCAGCACGTCTCAATGGCAAGCTGTTTAATGAGAGAGCACAGACTATTGTAAAGCGTTGGCACAGGCTCTGATAGTGATGCTGTCAGACATACTGTCCAGAACAGCAGCTGAGATTGGCGGTACAGCTCAGCTGCTGAGTTTGACTGGATGATGGGCAGAAAGGGTAGATACTGATCCATGAACCGTTCGTGCAGTTCTTCAGCGTGCTCAGCTGAAAGCAGCACGTCGCCCATAGTGTAGCCTGTATTTTTTTCATGGCCTGCAGCCGAAACCGAGTCGTCGGGAATCTTATCTCCCGGCCGATTTGTGTCAATAAGTATCGGACTAATGGGTCGGTCTAGTATTGTTGATATAGGAACAGAGCCCTTAGTAGGCCTTGTGGTCGGTTTATTTGCTGAATTGGCACTGCTGGTTGACACCCCAGCGGAGGTCGTGGGGTTGTTTGATCCCACGGCCGTCACGGACGGAGAAAGCGACAACAGAATAGAAGACTTTGTTGTGTCTGCACTCAACTGCTTGTTTGGTAAAGAATCGCCTGCCAAAATACGCGAGTTACTGTCCATAGTAACAGTCTTTTTAAGGTGCTGCTGAAGCGATGAGTGCTGATGATGATGGTAGAACGGCGGTCTAGGCGACGCCGGAGAAACAGATCCTAATTAAGAATGAAACAAAAAAGTAAAAAAAAAAGAACAGAAGACAAATGAAAAACCAAATTAATAAGTCAATTTAATAATAAGATAGGATTTTGGATTGGTATTTATATAAAATAGACCGGCGCTGTTGGAGAGGATTTTAAAAAAAACATGAAAAAAAGAGTACTTACGTTGAGGCGAGACCGACATTTCCTCTGGGGAATAGCTTCCATTACCAGGCACACTACTACTATTACTGCCACCGGGTGTTGTTGACTGTTGTAGTTGTTGCAGCTGCGCCAATTGTTGTCTTAGCGACGATATATCATCTCTGAGAAGCGCGACTTGGCCGCCCTTTTGAGGCCGAAAAAACGGGTCGACGATGCACTTGCGCTTCATTTTGGCGCAGCGTCTGCACGGTTCGGGGAAAGTCTCGAGCGCATTGCACTTGATCTTTTGCTGGCGGCAGTGCGTGCAAGATTTGACGGGGCGAGATTTGTAGGTAGTGGAGGAGGAGGAAGCCACGGCGGAGGCAAGAGTGGGCGAGAGCGATTGGTTGGCGCGCTTGGAGAGAAGCTGGCGGTCGGACGGCCCGCTGCTGCTGCTAAGGCGGCGCTTGTATGGCGTCGAGAAAAGCGGCGACGGCGGCAGATGCTGCTGGTGTGGCTGCTGCGAGTGCTGGCGCAGCGGTGGATCTAGCTCTTTCTTAATGCCTGTGTTGTTCAACGGGTTCATTATCAAGAGACAGAGAGAGAGGATTGTTTTTTTTAAATTTTTTTTGTTTTTTTTTTGTTTTTTTTGCATAGGCTCGGGGCAGTCGGAGATGGAGAAATGAGAAAGAAGGAAGAAAACGGTAAGTTTTTATTGGGCAGAAATGAGAAAAAAAAAACAACCGTAAGGCGGACTCAAAGGATCGGAGGTTAAAACGACAAAACCAAAAAAAAATACCAAAAAAAATTATTTGTGGAGAAAAAAAAAAACAAAATCAAATACAAAAAAAAAAACCTGGAGAAAACCGGAGAGAAATGTTCCGCAATTTATGACAGTTCATCACCGGTGCAGACGAAAAGTACACGACTAACGGGTACTGTATGTACTGTAGTGGTAGTAGAAGTAAATGTATTTATATTTTAGTATGACTGTATGTTGTTAATATACATGATAATAATATCTGATTCTTGGGTTTACTACTGGATACTGTGAGTCCATTTTTTTTTTTTTTTCTTCTTCTTCTTCTTCTTCCAAAAATGAAGAAAAATAAAAGATTTATGGTCATCGTTCCATTATAATGGCCGTTTATTATCAACCTTTTTTTTTTTTTTCTTTCAACAGTTGTTTTTTAAGTTAATAACAACCGTAAAATGTCAAAATCTTTTGTGTGTGTTACTTGTCAACTCCCCATCCAAGCATCTGTATATCACCATCAGGAGTAATATAGGTACGACGGGCGCCAACCACCATCGCTGCTGCTGTTGCCATCAACAACAAGATCAACAAAAAAAATATGGCTACTGACAAAACAAAGTCAAGTTAATGGAAATCTAATTTCCCGTCTAAAAACTGTAAACATCGAAAAGTGCCGAAAACAAAAACTGAAATTAAAAAAAAATTAAAACATTATTACACTATATTATTATACTATATACTTTTTTATTACAATTATTACTATGATAAAATAACAGAAACCTAAACAACAAAACGCCGGTCCTTGGATTAACCAAGAGATAATCTTGATATTTTTCCACCAAAAAAAAAGAAAAAAAAAAACAGACCTCTAACGCTTGACAAACAAACAAAACAAAAAAAATTAAAAGTAAAAAATGTAACCAGCAAAAAAAAAAAAAAAAAAAACCCAAAAAGAAACGCTTCAATAGTGTTTCAATTTAGTAAGCTACAGTTACACTGCTATTCTGTCACTAGAAAATAGCATCAAGTGTACAGCAGATACAGAGCGCGGCTAGACACGCCATGCAGCAATCTGAACCGTCATCCTTCTGCTGCTGTTGCTGGACGTAGATGGGTTGCGGGTGCTGCTGCTGCGGCGGGTAACCACCCTGGGGAGGGTAGCCCTGAGGCGGGTAGCCACCTTGGGGCGGGTAGCCACCTTGGGGAGCGTAGCCCTGAGGAGGAGGCGGTGGGTAGTAACCCTGCTGCTGATTCGAGTTGGAGAAAAACCCGCGATCACCATCAATAGGAGGGCCAGATGGGGGTGCGCCATAATTGTTATTGTTGGCGCCACCGGGGGGTCCCGGAGGTGGACCATAATTGTCGCCACTATCGTAGAAAGACTTGTTGGCGCCACCGGTCTGGGCTGGTGGCGGATGGGCAGGGGGCTTTTAAAAAAAAAAATTATTAGCAATGAGTTACAGATATAAAACCGTTACAGAAATGGGTGTAATGGCACAATGCGGTGCAAATGACAGAAAAAAAAGACAAAACATACTTCGTAAGACATGGTGGTGGCGAGAGAATAGAGGATGGGGGCGTATGTTAAAGCAAAAAAAAAAGAAGCTGGTGATATTCGAACTAAACAATAACAAAAAAAGAGAGAGAAGGTAAGAAAATTAAATTAAAAAAAAGTGGGATGAAGAGAGAAAAAAAAAAAAAAAAACCATCAAAGAAAAAAAAAAACAAATCAATTTTAATTTTACGCCTTTTTCATGTGTCTTGACTATTCTAATTACACCACAACAACTAACGGTCAAAGCAATCATTTATTTTCACGCTAACAAATTGGATAAGGAGGCGAAAAAATTCTGTTCACAACGAGCCAATGCATCAGGGATGCTGCTGAATTTTTTTTCGTTTGAAAACAAATTTGGCTATCTCTTTCTCTGTCATGTGAGTAACTTGGGTACTTTCGTTCACGCGTTAAAAAAAAAAAAAGCTCAAAATGGCGTTGAAATTGGTTTCACAAAGTAAAAAAAAAAAAAAACGTATTGACCACTTCCAAACGTTGTGTATCTGTTTAAAACAAATTTAATTTCATGAAATCTTGTGTAGAAACCTATCTTTAACAATGTAATTTTAGTTCAAGCCGCTATGCGCTCGCGGCTGAACAAAATAAAATAAAAATCTTTGAAAGTTTGTGTGAATGTCATCACATTGTAAAAAAATTAAAAGAAAAAAACAAAAACCCTCCCAAAACGTAGCTTGTATGTACTTGTAATCAGAATAATGTTCTTTTCAAGTCTTTTTTTTTTTTTGACTTTCCTCGTCAACAGCTTCTGTTGTTCAATTAGAAACTTTTTTAGCTGTACCTGTTGCTGTCCTGTTCACATGGCATTTTACTATAGTATAGTAGCAGGCTCTACAGCTTGGAATGGGATCTGTAAAGACCTGCTTCTCGCAGCGACTGTAAACTGAACTTATCAGAATTGTCACGTACGCCCATTTCACGCCGAACCATTCTTACAATACGTGGAGTTAATGTTGGCACATCCTTGCGCACACGGATAAGTCGCCGGTGGTGCGAAATATGCTCACACAAATCATATAGTTTGCCTGGAACCATCCAGACTGGATTGAGAGTAATAAAGCCAGTCTTTGGGTGCTTGAGAACAATCCCGTCTCCACCGTTTGTCCAGTGGGTCAGCGCGTTCTTTAGCATCTCTTTGTTTACTGCTTCGTAATACACCAAAATGCCCTGGTGGTACAAAGTCTTGCCCAAAACTTGTGCTTTGTTTAAGAATTCCTTTTCCTCAACCCAAAGCAGTTTTGTGTCACCGTTGACACCAGCTATTTCGGAGTTTTTTTTGGGCATTAGAGAAAAAAGCGAAACCAGCGCCAACCAGAACCCATCAAGAAACGGCCACAAAAGGAAGCAATAAAAGTCAAACACCTCCTTGCCGCGCTGGATCTCAGAATCGGTCACAGAGAGGTTCTTTTCGCCAGTCTCGGGGTCAATGCTGACAGCAAGCACATTCTCCTGTTCCAGCTCATTGATAGTCTGCGCAAGGTTCGTCTGGATGCCATCCGGACCGTAAACAAATTCACCAGAAAACAGACGCGACAGAAATTTCACACGCTCCAGTAGCTCGTTGTAGTTGGTAGACGCGTCATTTTTATTAAGCTGTTGTTGGTACTTGAAGAATACCGAAACGCACAAAATTGCCTCGGATACAAATAAGTGAATGATCTGGTTGCGGTAGTAACTGAGCTTAAATGGGTCTTTGGCATAATAGGTTGTTTCTAGCAAGTTTTCGCTGATAGTTCCAACCAAGTCTGGGCCAAGCACTTCGAGACCATCTTCAACAAGATGGTCAATAGTGGGGTAGTTGGAGTCGCCAACACGGCCGCCGCGCTTTTTTATTTGCTGGATGAACCAGCTTACACGGCGTACCAGTTCCTGCTTGCCAATACCACGACCACGTAGCGTGAGCAGCATAGTGCCAATAAGCGCTGTGGGCATGGCGATAGAGATGTTGTTAATGTCAGCAAGCACGCGGTATCCAAGCGACCGCAGAATGCGCACCTTCATCTCAGGTGTAATATGGCTTGAACTTAGCGATACTTCTTCATGGATAGCTGAACGCGTCAGTTCCTTATTAACCTGAGTTTCAACAAACTCACGGAATGACCAACCCGGATGAAATCGCACATCAACACGACCCATTTGCAGCGACATGATTTTGCGTGCGTTGAGAAAATCAAGAAAGTTTTCTTTCTTTTTCTCCTTACCGAGCAACTCAATTGCATAGGTCTCAGCCTCAGCGACTTTGTCGTACTGAGTGGACACAGGCAAAACCCATGAATCCGGCACACGTCCGGAGAGAATTGCCTCAAGAATGAACTTGAGAATGCCAAACTTGGGCGGTAGTAACTTGCCTGTGCGCGAGCGCGTGCCCTCAATAAAACACTCAAAGTTGAAGCCATTGGCAAGCAGCGTTTCAATATATACCTGCATGGTCTGTGTGTAGAGCTTGTCTTCGCTGAAACTACGACGGATGTACATAGCACCCACCTGGCGCAGCATGGGCCCAATGACAGCAAAGTTGAGGTTGTCACCGGCAACGACGGTGGGCAGCGAGATGCCGATACGAAAACAAATGAATTGGATAGACATGTAGTCAATGTGAGATTTGTGGCACGGTAGAAATATCAGCGATTGTCGCTTTTCCTGAAGCTCGCGGGCCTTCTTCCGTAAATTTTCGACCTCAGCCAAGTTGACATGGACACCCTGATGGTACGTGCGAGCAAAGATCTGGGCAACAGTGTAGTATAAAAAGCGCAACACAGATTTATGATCAAAGGTGCAAATCATATCGTCGACCATAGACTCTGCCTTTTCGCGAAGCCAGGAGTGAAGTTGTTCTTCGCGGTTTTTGAGCTCCTCGGTAGAAGTAAAGCCGGGGGTCTCCTGCTTGAGTTGAAGCAGAGCCATTTCATGGATTTTTTCTGCAAGACTAGGGTTTTCGAGAGTTTTTTGCTTGATAAAATCACTTAATCCCGGAGTGTATAGTTGCTGGCCAATGTAATTGTCGTAGGAGCGCCAAGACGAGCCCTTTGCGTGACGGAAAAGAGTTTTTACAAAATCGACAGGGTCTTCACGAAAGCGAGAAAAGTCCTGAACAATGTTCTCTGTAGTTTTTTGGTTGGGCAGATTGACTTTGACGTCATCTACGATAACGGGTGTTGAGCTAGGGAAGTGTGCGGGATGGTCGGTAGAAGTTTGCGGGAGATTGTTCCCATCGAATGAAAGGTCGATATCGAGAGATTCGGCTGAGGGCGGTTTAGGGTCATTATTAGACATGGCTGAAGCAAATTGAGCAAAGGCCGTCGAGAAGTAAGCAATGTGGTGGTAGGGTGATGGTGAGAAAGAAATGGGAAGTTAGTTTTTTGTTGTGTGTGTAGTGGGCAGTAAGTTTCAAAAAAAATAAAAAAAAAAAAAAAAATAAAATGAAATTGTGGTTTTTTGTGGGGTAGAAAAGAAAACTGATTTAAGAAAATTAAATAGAAAACGAACCCCCCAGCAGAATCAAATAGCTGATTTCTCAACGACTTTAGTGATGGAAGAGTATTGGATAAAGATCGTCTGTGTTCTATAAAGATAACTATTATTAAATAAAAGTCTTACTTGACAGATACTCCGATGACATCTTGTCATTTATCAAAGAGAACAATTTCAAAAAAGTTGCAAATTCAACAAAAAAATTTTTGAAATCTGAATTAGAAAACTTCAAAGGATTGGACAAAGTTAAAAAAAAAAAAAAGAAAACTCATGTATCATGATTTAATCAAGAACTTGCAAAATCTACATCTGCTTTATAACAGAGAAGTTCTTGTCTATATGAATAATGGAAACATCGCGCTGTCTACAGAGAAACTAAAAAAACTAGGATGAATTGTACTAATTAAATTATGTCCATATTATTTTTATTATTTTTAGAAGAAACAAAAAGTTTAAAAAACTTAGAAAAAGATATGGTAGTCAAGACTTAACACTTATTACAGCTCAAATTTTTTCGCTCAAGTCTTATTGTAAATGTGAAAAAAAAAACAAAAAACAATTCAGTATTTTATTTTGTTTTGAAATTATTTTTTTTTTCCCAATAAAAAGGGAAGCGAAAAAATATGCATGAGGCTGTAACAATTGTTGGGGAACAAAAAAAACAACATCAACATCAGGCCAAGAAAAAAAAAAAAAAAAAGTTTGCAACAATTAGATAAACCAATTTTAAAAATAATTTCTCTCTATTTTTAATATAAAACCTTTTGTTTAAGACATAAGTCATAAAAATTAAATAATTTTTTAAAAAAAAAACTAATCTACACAGCCCCTTAATTTTGGTGCTAAACCTAAAATTTCCAAAAAAAAAAATTGGTTGGAACATGTGTGTGTGTTTTTTTTTAAATGATTAGTTGTTTTAGTCATGAATGGCAAACAAAGTGGTGAGAGCTTCCCTTTTCAGAATTTAAAAAAAATTGAACCCTAACCTTACTTAATGCTGGCATGTGAAAAGATCACTAAATTTTGCATGATTTAGTTGAACAGACAACACACACATAAATCAAATCTCGGGATCTACACATCTAAGAGTCTTGGCTCTTTTGTTAACAGTGTGATTTTTAAATTTTTTATTTTATTTGTTTAATTACACTCAATAGGACTAGTCTACAGCTAGATTAGCAAATACTTTATATTTTTGCCGAATTTTATTGTAGATGTTGTTGAACTACTTATAGTAGTCATTTTTTTATTTGCGGCAAAAGTGCCGGTCTAGGTTCTTCTAAATACTGCCACGGCACCGCAGCTTGGTTTTCAGCCTCTCTGGCCATCAGTTCCAAACCAGAGTAATCCGAAATTAAAAAAATTAATCTTTTTAATTTTTTTGGTTTTCTCTTTCTCTCTGATTTCACTAATAGAGAGCATTTTGCAAATCTGAGTCTGTTTAAAATCGTTTTTGTATTGATTTTTGTTTACTCAGATATAATCAGACTCAACATTTTCAAGTAGTCTTTTTTTGGCTCCTTCAAAGTAATTTGTTGATATACTTTGAGCAAGAATTACAGCTAACAATACTCAGATATCATGATTATTATATCAATGAAAGCCCTTTTTTTTTAACAAGTTTTTGAACCTTTGTTGACAAGTGGGTTTTTTCTTTTTCTTGAAGATTAATTTCATAATTTTTATCTTGACATACGGCATCTGATACTGCGATGGGCCTGTTAGACTGTTGAAAAAAAAAAAATTGTACAGTTTTAATTCTATTGTTGCAAAGCTTTTTTTTTTTTTAACTGAACCTTTGAGGAAAAAAAGAATGCGTGATAGAATATGATTTAAACAAACACACACCTTCTAGTTTTGTAAATGACTTCCTGGATAGTACATGTTTTATCTTTAATAGGAAAAAAATGCAAATTTTTTTTAACAGGTAAAATCTGCCCTAACCCTGAATCAAATATTAGATTGCCTAAAGTGTAAAAAGTAAATACCCAAAAAAAAAAAATTCAAACTTTGGCATGTTGCACATACACAAAGAATCAAAAGACTGGTATTGAATTACAAAAAAAAACAAAAACTACACAAAAGTTGAAAGCGTGTACACACACAATATGTGTGCTTAAAAAATATACAGAAACCTTTTTTTTTTTTTTTTTTTTTGGTTGCTTTAACTCTTTTACAACAAATTAATGATAGAAAACCATAAAAACTCGATACAAGTTTGTGGGAATTATGTGTCATGTAAGTCTTAAAAAAATTCATTTTTAGTAGCGTAAGACTTTTGAACAGTTAGCAGCCCGTGTGCAAGGAAGAAGAAACAAGATTTAGAGAAAAAAAAAAAAAAAAAGCGAATGATGGGTCATTAGAAGCTGCATCTAAGTCACACGGTGTAAAGATTTTTGGTGCTGCGGATAAACGTTGAATTTAGTATGATTATGATGATGATGATGATAATAATAACAATATTGAATGGCTGCTGTAGGAGCAATGCCCTTTTTTTTTAAAAAAAAAAATTCATTTGCCGCCGAAAAAAACCAAAAAACCAAAAAAAAAAAACTTTTTTTTTCAATGCAGATAACGTAATTAGCTTTTTAAAGTTTTCTTAATCCTGATATTGTTTACTCAAATTTACTATATACAAAATGCTGCCGATGCAGTAATAATCAATTACAGTTACACTAAACTCTAATATTGGTTCACTTATTATATATTTTATAATTATTGAATTTGATATATTATTACCAGATATATTATTTATTTTAATATTAAAATATTTACTAATAATATTACTTAATATTTTATTAATCATTTGATTATTAATTAAATTTGATTTATTTCAATTATATAATATATTTATATTATTATTATTATTATTTCATACATGTAATCTATTATTAGGATATTGACCTTTAATATTTAAACCATTATTTTGTTTCATTTCAATTGATTGTATATTATTTATTAATTTTATACGATTTAATAATAATAATTTGATTATATTTTTTAATATAATTTTTTTTAAATTCATTGTATATTATTTATTAATTTTCATTATAAAAGGATAATGTCCCTTATAATTATTACTTTAATTTTGTGGAGGAACCCTAAGGTTATTATTAGGAGGTTTAACTCCCTTATTACTTAGAGAAGGTTTTGAACCTACATTAACCGCTTATGAAGCGGTAGTTTTAACCTATTAAACTATCTAAGTTTGCGAGCATCCTTCCCTATGTGGAGAAGCCCTAATTTTATGGGTGAATACAGAGAATTGAACTCTGATAATATGTACCACAAACATATGTTTTACCATTAAACTATATTTACCTTAATTATTGGAATCAATGGGAATTGAACCCATTTTATAAATATGCAAAATTTATGTTTTACCAATTAAACTATAATCCCTATTACTTATAATGACGGTTAGCGCAGCTTTGCTGCTTACTAAGCCGCATACCCTCACCCCCAAATCCAGGCTGTGGTTAGAGTGTTGACTTGGTTATGGGATAGTTAATTAAAATTAATATACAGTAGTACTCGCGCCCCGCAGGGGCTTA
>JAKVQX010000474.1:0-16180 GCA_030463015.1 Geotrichum citri-aurantii
AAAATAAGAGTTTTGTGATTGTGTTAGAAATGCCGGTTTTGATCAAAGTGAGGGTTAAAAAATATAAGGGTGCCGTACCTATAGTTCTTTCCTGAAATTCGGTTGTCATCACCTTCTCTTGTTTTTCAAACTCACGCTTCAATCACTTCCCTCTAGCGCGCTATTTTGTGACCAACTTAGATTAAAAATCATTGGTGCCTTTAGTTATAATTGGCGAGCTGTTTAAATGGTAGATTTGTCTGGTTTTTTTTGGCCATTGCTTGTGAACCACGTTTGTGTCCATGGAACCAGAGATTCACGAATCTGTTTTCAAGTGCAACGAACCGAGAAATCTTCTGGCTGAAAACTTTATTTGTGGGCAAGGAATACCATGACCCAAGGCTAAAGTAAAATTTTTTTTGTCCGGATCCGCGTGTGATTGGCCAGAGGTCCCCTGTGTCCTGGGAAAACAATCGGCTTTGCATGCTGTAAGGGGATCGCTAATCGTACCTAGAAAATCGGTATGCACTTTTGGTCTCTGCAGGACTCATACCCATATTCTTTTGTCTGGCAAAATTATTTGACCTCGTTTATATTTTTTTTTTCAACTTTCGGGACCGTTTCCTGAGTAAAAGAATTCCATAGGTTACAGCAGCCAGAGCTAATGTAGCATTGCAAATTTTTTTTTTCTCGAGGATGCATGAGCGTCAGATTTAAGATCCTCATGAAAATTGACCCCTGGGAGATCTTAGTATGCTATGTAAATTTAAAGTGAAAAAAAAAACTGAATCATTTGCACTGTCATTTAAAAATGACCCCTTGCCGATTAACACCCCATTCTTTGTTTGTAAAACACAACCTCTCCAATCTTTTAAAAAATTTCCTGGAGGGTTCAGGCTTCAAGGCTTTAGAAGTTAGTCATAATTGGCGGCAAAATAAGCTGTGAGCTTTAATCTCGAGAAAAAAAAAAGAAAAAAAAAAAATCCAAAAAAAAAAATGATTCATAGACAAACCGTTTTAGGCATCTACATGACGAAACTTTAAAAAAAAACCGTTCAGACATTAGTTTAAAATCAAATTTTGAGAAAAAAAAACAATTTGAAATTAATTGGGTACTACAACATCTGGAAGTATCAAGTTATGCGTCCTATAAAACAAGCGAGATTTGGAGAAAAGTTGACTGAGTACTGTTTCTGATTGAAAATACACATGCCAGCTAGGCCTAGAAAAATAAGTATACTGCAAACATTTTTGAGTTTATTTGAGTACTCAGAGGCTGGAATTGTAGCAAATCCAACTTCTAAATTTAGTGTAAAAGCGCACTCGTAAACGATGCACTCACAACTGACTTGTTCTAGACCTATCTTAAAAGTGATTTTTTTTTGTTGTTTGAGGCTAACAAGTGATGTTAAATAGATCCGAAAATGCATAAATTTGCTCCATGAATGTTTGACAGGGGGGGCCATTTCAAGCTTCCGAACTTTTCTACATGACTGCCGATGTAAGTCTCTTGATTCCGGAGATGTAGTTAACCTTTTTTTTTAACTGTCTCTCATACCTGTGCGCCTGTGTAACCGTAGTTGATTCCATTACTTAATTTTTTTTAATGGAAATGCCGATGCTAGATCTTAGAAAGCTTACCTTGCTTTAAACTTTCTCACATGGAGCTTACAAATAAAACTCATCAGCCATCTGGCTACAGGTAATTTTTTTGGCAATAAAAAAATTAAAAAAATAAATGTTTGACTTCTGTGTACGTATTGCTGAAACAGCCGGTCGGAAAGAAATAAATGACTCTCTTTTTAAACCCGGAGTCCCGTCTGGTAATTCTTGATATCAACTCGACCCTGAATGGTACCAAATTTGTGACTCTTAAGTTTAAAAGTTATAGCCTGTGTCTTAAATGGCAAAAATGTTTAGCCATATTTTGAGCGTACACAACTGCGCTCTTGCGGTCTGATGCGCGCTTGCATCGAAGACTAAGCGGCCTAATCGACAAACAGTCTTTTAAACCTACGATAAGCCTATTCTAAAAAAGTTTAACCTTAGATGTCAAAGTGTAGCAGTCTTAACAGAACTCAAATTCGTTTAAAGTGAAAGGGTTCATTGCTTACGATGATTGGATAGTTTGACAGCCCACAAAAAAGCTTTTGTTTGGTGTGGTTGTTTTAAGTTTAATTTTTTTTTTAGTTGGGCTCGTTTTAACAATTTGCTACATTTAGAAAAAACCAAAAAAAAAAAAAAAAAAAAAATTACAGTAGGTTTGAGTGAGCGTGTGCCTTGTGTACGGCGACCACACTAACCGGCAACCCCGGGATTTTTTGATGCCGCCGCACAGGTGCAAACAACTCAAACATTTTCTGCCTAACAAGCAATTGTGGATAACGGCTCTGCAGAGTTAAAAGCAACACAAAAAACCGGAACCGTTAAATTTACGGAACGAATGAGGGGCTTAAGAGGCTAGAGGTGCTGTAAAAATTAACTGTTTAATGGCCACGGAAGAGCAACATTAAATTCCTGGTTGGCCCCTGAGGAGTGGTCCCTGGTGTTGCGGTGTTTTCTTAAAAAATAGCCATCTGATGGATTCAACTAATTCCAGATGGGTTGTAACCAGTTGTGATAGGTCAAGATCCGATCTAAGAGCCTGTCTTCTGCAAGTGATGCCACAAACTGCATTGTTAAAAGTTAGAGCAGTCAGACATTTGGATCACTAAATTTCTGGAGCATTAAACCTTGACGCGGGGTGATTTAACAAATCTCAACTTCAAGTGAGCGGCTTTTAATTTATACCTGATTGCGGTATTGTAGCCCATGACCTGATAAAAAGTAAATGAAGTGTGTATCTGTATGGTCACTGGCTATAGTGTTGGCCACCAATTGCATGATGGCCTGCCATGCACTATAAACTATAGCCGTGGCTCTTAAATAAAATAGGTTATTCTTAAGGTACGAGGGATATACTGAGCGTGTAGACAGCATTTTCAATTTTCCATTTTTAAATTTTTTGGACCGGGGAGAAAGAGCTAGATTAATTGACCTATCATCTGTTAAAGCTCGACAGCTAAGATTTGTGTCGGCAATGGTCGGCAGTCGTCTTAAAAAACTTAGTATGGCCTGTCATAATGTCAATTAAACTGTAGATTTTTGTTTATTTTCAACAAGTTTGAGAGGCTTCAATTTTTATGGAAATTGTTGATAAATACTCTCTTAGATTTTAACATTCATGGTTTGTTATAGGCCCTTACAATTTTTTGCTTAGTTTTTCAAAAAAGATTTTTCTTCAACTTATTCAGGTCTTTCAGAGTTCATTCCTTTAGACTGGCATCAAGTTTACTAGTATTTCGTAAAACAATGGTGCAGTAACATTCTGCACCAATTTCTGGGAAGTTTTTCAGCTTAAACAATACGAGTTGAGCTAAATATCTTTCTTTAGACCTTTAACAGCAGTCGTTGTGGTGAATTACTATTTTAGAGGCATTAAACAAAACATCGCTAATCTATTCGACCATGGTTTGGAGAAAACTCTCAGAGGAACAATCGTGGAAAAAGTTGCAACAATTCGGCTCTATGCTCTAACCGGATCATGAAAGCCTGGTGATAGGGTTTAATATTTGACTTTGAGATCCAGATTTTGGAGGGAATTCTCATTTCTACGCTTGTGAGTTGTTAGTTAGTGTGAAGTAGCAACGATCACTGAGTAGAAGCACAAAACGAGTGATTACATATCTAATTGGCTAGCAAAGATGCTGGCTATGAATTTTGAGACTGGAGTCAAATTGCTATCCCGCATGTCATAGGGAAAAGCATAATTTTTGCAAAGCCGATTATTATACACTTTTTTTTTTGAATCATCTGATGGAAATGAAGTTTGGTTACGAAAAATTAACTAACATGAACTAAAACACGTATTTTGTTTAATGAGAGTCAATAAAGAAACAAAAAATACTACTGTTTTTAAACAATAGCCACTATTTAGACTATCATTCGTTGCGAAAAACAAGTTGGTTCTAAAATTCTCAGCGTTTGGAAAACAGAGCAATTCATGGTCTTTAGTGGGCATTGCTATAGCTCTTTATTAACACAATTTAGTTTCAAGGTTATAGCCAGCAAAGCTGCAATTTACTGATCCAGTATGAAAACAAATCAAAAAATGCTAAATAGAAGCATGGCACGTGCGTGTATACGGCTAATTTTTTTTTACTTTTAGTACCGTCAGCGAAGCTTTCCCTTTAGAGGATGGACTCCTTCAACTTGTGTGATAATGAGAACTGGACACATGGAACTAGGATGAGAAGATAAGTTTGTGCTTGGTATGCAATATACGTTTTTTAGTAAACTAGTCTCAGACTATTTTTTTTAAAAAAACAGGACAGTTGCAGAGACGAATTAAATTTAAGATGGTATTTCAGACTTGAATGATAAGACTCATGGTAGTGTATGATAAGAGACGGGAGCTGCTAGTTGAAATTATGAGTCCACAACAGCAAATCTTTCAACGAGTGTGGAAAATACATGTGACAGCCAAGTAAGCATATATTTTACCAGAGAGTAGCATTTGAAATGATATGATATAAAAATCACCTATTTCCTTTAGTGTGTGTACCTCTATGTGATTTTAATTTTTTTTTTTTTTTTTTTTTTTTGAAATGTTAGTATTTATTGTAGTCACCGAAGGAGTTCTTGCTCACTTTAATTCTTTTTCAAAAACGTTGCAGTCTTGCAGCTAAATCAGCTCAGAGTCTGCAATACACTGGAATCAAGAAAAAGGTTTGAAAGAAAATGCTCTTCGTCTGGGGTTTCAGCCGGGGAATGCTGTAGATTCGGAACGTGTGAGCAGAAAGCAACATCTCGGGTGTGATGGTAACTGTTGTGTCATCTCGAGTGCAACATTCGGTCTGTCATGTTTACTCACCAATTTTAAAAAAGAAATGTGAAGATGTGCAAAATCTTTTCTGAATTTGGCAACGTCTACTTTTCCTCACAAGAGCCTAGAGTGGAAAAAAAGCATAAGAGTACAATTATTTTAATTGCTTATGTAAGGAAAACTAATTTACTCACAAGGCTTTTACTCACAAACATTTATAATCATTTTTTTTCATTTTGTGCTTTAATTTGACTCGGCCCGACTTACACACACAAGTTGTAGTAATTTCTTTTTCTAATTTATACCCATTGTTGTAAACAAGCGCCGAGAAACTTGAAAACCAGAACCGTTGAATTTAAAAAAAAATCCACATCTAAGAAAAAAAGCAATTATGCTAATAAAAATTTATTTCTAATGTCTATTATAAATAAATCGTGAATTCCCCTTGGGATTTATAAAATTTTATTCTTACCAGTTTTACTTTCTTGACAGAAATT
The DNA here is from genome assembly GCA_030463015.1 of Geotrichum citri-aurantii. NCBI lineage: Eukaryota > Fungi > Ascomycota > Dipodascomycetes > Dipodascales > Dipodascaceae > Geotrichum > Geotrichum citri-aurantii. The sequence continues at coordinate 5,341 of JAKVQX010000474.1, forward strand.
CATCACCAGAAGACTATAAACTTTTTTCAGTTGAGACTTCAGCTTCGATTAGTTGACCAACTTTTTCTACTATCACCACACCTATTTATTATTTTTGCATCACTCACATCATTATGCTAACCGCACCCGTGTCAATAATGAGTATGGCCGAGACCTACTTTCTTGCTTCAAAAGCTCAATCAAAACTAACACATGAAGCATCCAAGAGCAATCACAACTTGCGGATGCTTGTGTCTCATGCCAACCTTCTCGACAACCTCATGGAGTCGCTTTCAAAAAAGAAGATGATTCCCGAGACTCCTCTGAAAAACACATACACCAACCAATACATTTACAACAACTCGAGCCACTTCAGCACGATACACGAGGAAGAAGAGGAAGAGGATGACGAAGACTATTCTGACGATGATTACTCCGAAGATGAGGAGTTTGAATCGAACTCTTACAAGCAAATGCCAACTATTGATGATTACTCAAAGTTAACACCAAACATGCACGATCACGAAGTACAAGTTGTCGAGATTAGTTGCGAAGAAGATGACGAAGATGATGATTACGACGACGCCAACAGCACAGTTATTTCTTCACCTGAGTTCATGCCATCACTTTCATACTCTTCTGGGGAGGAGTCAGAAGATGAGCTTGAGACTGTGCCTGTGAAACAACAGAAGATCACTTTCGTGCCAGCCTACAAGGTTTCTGCGACGCCTATTTCCATCACTACGGCACACGATGTTCTGGTTAACTAAAGCAACTGTGTTAACTATTATTTTTTCGCACTGTTGTGTGTCGCATTTCCATCATCTTCTTGCATTGTAAACTAAAAAGTTATTTTTGAGGGTTTTTTCGTTGTTGTTTTGTTTTTCTGGGGGTGCGGCCAAAGACCCACGCTTAATACTAGACAAACACTAAAATAGCAACTATGAAAAGCCCTCTTTCCCATTACATGTTTCCGTACATGTACCCTTCTGAATGTGTTATGAGCCTTTTTTTTCTTTTTTTTTTTTTTTCTCTCTAATGACCCTTTTTTTTATGTATTCAGTAATTAATTTACACATACAACAAAAATCATCAAACTTCAGCCATCTCCCTTTTCGTAGAATAAGTAGTGAGTAAAAAAAACAAACATAAGTAAAACAATGTAATAATGCAGATTGCGTTTTAATTGATCAATCTTGATTTAAAAACACAACAACGATATAGTGCTTTCCTGCCCATCTTACACAACTTATTACTTCAAAATATATGATACAGAAATCTGTAGAGGTTGTTTTTTCTTTAAACATACCCACTGTTATAATTCAAGCCACACTCTTCAACAGCATAGAAGGGGTGTGGTACAGTAATAAATACCAAGGCAGTCTCAGGACGTGAGCTTCGATAGAAGAAGAACTACTTAGTGCTTTGTCGGAGTTTGTTAAAATCCGTTCCAACCCCTCATCAACTGCAACAAGCCAGCACTGAGTTAAAAAAGAACCGTCGCTATTGGAAAATGAAGCGCTATCTTATTATACAAGTATAGCAAGCAATAGACGTGCCATAAGTAAAAAAATTTAAAGTTACTGAGATCTATAAGTTTGAAGTCTGTAAATTTTTTTCAATCTCAAGGCTATGACTCTACGGGAGGAAAAAATAAAGTTTTTTACAATTCTATCTGGGTGCTGAAATGTGGGAGAGTGGAAAGGATGGTTCTCAGCCACACACAGCCTTTTAAAAGTAAAGGAACCGACAAGCCACAATTTCCAGGACCGGACAAGCCACCCATAGAATTTTTTTCTGTAAATTTGGCACTGAACCACCTTTGTCTCGGATAGGTGGGGCACTCACCATAGTTATTTTTTTCTTGAATTTTTAAAGAAGAACCTAGAAAATTCTCTACCATCTGTACTATAGGCTATTTGTCTCTATTTGTTTAACCCCCAATGATTTCTACTTATTAAGTCCTTATTTAATTCTCTTTATTATTGAATTTGTACCTGGGCCATCAAAATTGATCTTTGAACTATAAAATCTGTGACTGTTAGGGGGATAAAACCTGTTGGAAAATATAGCCTATACTTTAACTTTTTTTTTTACAATGTGCAAAATCTCACCTAGGTACGTCTGTACGCCGCACACGCATGAAAGTCTTAAAAATTCCGACGTATTTTTGTGGGACACAAGGCCGCTTGGTCTTGAAAACTATATGAACCTGAAAGACATCTTGTATACAAGATCAGAACATGCGTGTGTGTGTTTTACCGTTAAATACCATGACTAGCTTTGGGCTCTTTTTTTTTGTTCATAGAGGCGGGCATCTCTACATACTACAAGGTTGACAGTTGATTCAGCTTGACATAACAGCTGCTTTGCAAAAACTGACTTGATAAAAACTAGATTTTGAAATTTGGACTGCTAGAATAATAAGTTTTATCAATTTTAGTTTTGAGGTATGGTTTTTGATGTTTTTTTTTTTGGTTCAAATTTTTTTGGAACGGTTTCAAAAATTATTGGAAATGTTTCTGTTGTTGCATTTGTTTCTTGTCTGTTAAAAAATCGGTTATTAAAGGCCCTTTTTTTTTTCTTTTTTCTTTTTTCTTTCTTTCTTGTTCTTTTCACGTTTCGGCTTTCAGTAGGCGCTTAGCTAACTTTATGCGATGAGTCGACTCAGCTCATTCTCCGATGCGGTGGTCACCCACTGGCCCCCAAAACGGGTAGGCAAATTTTTCAGCTCGGCATTCAAGTTGCCAGCTACTCAGTGCTTTAAATAGCATCGCTAGACATCATGTCCACAGTTTAACTGGGGTTTTTTTTTATTTTAATCCCCCTAAGTTCTCAAAAACAAATTTAAAGACTCTCAAGTCATCAGATGTAATTTGTGGACCCATAGCCTGTTCTCAATTTTTTTGACGGCGTAGTTTTTTGTCAGGCGAATAATGACTGGTAGCTTCAACAACTAGAACAAAAGCTTCGCACTTTTAAGTTGAACGTTTTTTTTAGTACCTGTACAAAGTAGCCGACGGCTCGAAAAAAAAATTTTTTGCGCTACGGCATCAATAGCTGTTTGTGTTATAGCCTTTACAAACTGATTTGGGCAGTGAAAATTTTTTAAAAAAATGAAAAGACGTCGCTTGCCGTTGGGACCTGGATTGCATGAAGTGGTTACTGGCTACATGTAAATTAGGCGTGACGGCTGCCGTCTCACATCGAAAATTTATTAACTTACTTTTTTTTTTTTTAATTCACTTTTTGTAAATTCTCTTCGGCGTCAAGTGTAAATTAGTTACCACCTATAACCTTTTTCCATTATTTCAGCTTAGCAAAATGTATCAGCTCTAAATAGAACTCAATAGATTTCAACCGTAGCTCGTAGTGTAGCATAGTACAGTCAGTTATAGAGCATACAGCTTCTGCTAAAAATGAAAAAAAACTGGGACTAAGCTCCCTATTTTACAAACTATTGCACTAAGGCCAATCTTTTAAAAATGCTATCATGTTTTAGTTTTTGTTTTTCACGTAGCCGGGTGGTGATTTTGCTCAGTACTCAAAACACAAACAGGCTCTGTTTTCACTGGAAAAGGCGTCGATTTGTCCTGTGCCCAGCTACGGCGCGAGACACGTTTTTTTTTTTTTCCCCAGCCACTTTAACCGCAAGTCGTGGGGGCACAAACGACCCTGGTTTATGAACGGCAAACGAGTATGTTTGCAAACTCCGGTATTTCTGCGTAACCATCCGAACAGGCAAATTTAAAATAGACAAGAACCCAGTTGCTGCCTATCAAAATTTCAATGACCCTCTTGCTAGCCATGTAGGTAAATTATGGTGCTTAAAACTTGAAATATAGAAAGTAACCAGTTCCAGCAAAAAAATTTAAGACCTTTTAGTACACAAGCCTTCCAATAGTACTTACTATGAGCTCTTCAAAGCCATCATAATTGTGAAACTCAGAGTTTTTATGTATACTATTGATCTTTTCAGTCCAAATTTTTTTTGTCCTTTTAGTGAAAAAAAAACAAACAAAGTGTGGTAGCTGAGAAACATAATTACTCTGTGTCACCGGCTGCTGAAAAATTCAATCGACCACTAAATCGATTGTTACCGTTTGTGTTGAATCGAGTAAATTGACTGGAATTCACTAATACAATTTCTCGGTCTGGAGCTGTTTTGTTTTCTTCTTGCACCCTTTTGCCGGATGCTGTAAACAACCTGCTGGTCCGTGTGTGAAAATTCAATTTTCGCTTACCAATCAGTTGGCAGTTTTTTTACTAGATTTAAATGTGCTATCCAACGTTGCTATGAATTTGAGTTCGTTTTAAACGCAGGCGATTATTGCAACATTTGAGTGGGCAGCTGGATAGCTTAAATTCTACACTGGAAAAAAAATAATTGATCCTGGAAGTCATATCACGCTCTACGCTCACGTGGGAAAGTCTAGAAACTGTTCAGCTAGGCCAAGAGCCAAACTGCAAATCAATTCTAGTTATTAATCACGAGAGCTAAAATATCACGTTTTATGCAGGTTTCGGATTTTTAATTGAGTTGAGATCTTTTAAGTACGATGATCTAATCTTTAAAGGGCGTTGCATTCAATCATAAACCGGAACGGCATAAGAATTTCAATATTTCAAAATTGTAAGGAGTAAAAACAAAGTTGTTAAATGTCAGTTTCTAATTAATTGACTATTGTTAAAAGATTTATAAATTACAATTAGACTGTAAAAGCTGAAAACTCAAGATAATCTTGGACTCTAAAATCAGCCTTCGTGATGCTTTTACTCAATTGCAGTTTAACTTGTGTCGGATCCATACACTCTCTCAGATTAATTTACTTAAGCCACCCTTCCATCGCTCTAACAGCAAAGTTCCAAACTGCAAGCTTACGTCATAAATACTTTTGTTGAGGTTTTGAGCGCTACGACTTGTACCCGAAATTAAAATTGAATGGTTTGTTCCGCTCATGTTTCTCTTGTGTCTAACTTTCTGACCATCGTTTTTTCTAGGCTCAAAATACTCTGCCACTTACCATCCGTCAAAATTTAGTACGTAATTTAATTGATGAAAACGTGAAGTGCATGCATTTTGATATAATATTTTTCAAAATTTTTTGAATGAAGCTGCCACTGTCCACCATATATTGCATGCTGTTCAACATACAGTAGCAATTCTTTAAATTGTGCAGCGCCAAAAAAGCGGGGTGCTGCTCAGTCAAATCATGACATGTACAGGCTCACCCTCAACTAAAATCTTAAAAAGGGGGTTTGTCTTTGTGAGCCGTCCTAGAAATACCAGAAGTGCTTTCGGCTTCGAAATAATTTTTATGACATGACTGCGACTTAGATTCCTTTTAAAACGGCTGAATTTCAAAGTTTTTACACTTCCATGGCATGCCTAAGCCGTTGCAAGCGACGAAACAAAACAAAAATTACCAGACAATTTTCTCATGTCTGTGCACTTAAGTTTGCTAACTTACCATCAATTAGTTGTAGTTGTAGCTTGTTATCACTCAAAAAGTTTTTCATAATTAGTTACACATGGCCACTAGTTTATCTGTAAGCACTGTTGAGCTTTTTTTTCCTATGGAAAAAACTTTGAAGTTGAGAAAATGACGTGTAATAAATAGACATCATAGTGCCAAACCAGACTCTGTTCTTAAGCACTCAATGCCAAAGTACCGAAAGTCGTGTACGCAAGAGGCTCAATTTTTTTTAGAAAACTCAGGCTTCAAGAAAAAAAAATGTCGCTCATACAGGAATAAAAATTGATTGGCACTGGCCAGTGCAGGTTTTTGAAAAAAGAATTGCCCGCCGCGTGCGGCGGGATTTTTTTTTTCTTCAAAAGGTATAACAATGCACACAGGCAACAAAAAATGAAATAGCTGGCTAATGCAGCACATCTAGTTTTTTTTGTACCAAAATTTTCAAATATAAACCGCACGATTTATCACAGAAATAACGCTTTTTCCAAAAAGAAATGGAAAAAAGTGTGACGCATTCGCCTGCGCGGTTTTCGGATCTGAAAAAGTATGGCGGTTAGTTCTCATCCCTATGGGCCGGAAAAAACCCAAAAAACCGGAACGCAAAAAAGAAAACGAATAGAGGCAACAAAATTATAACACGGCTAATCGGGAGTTATTAAAAGATATAAGCACGTTAAATGGAATGTGGAACAACAATCGGAACTGTGTAGAAATACAGTTAAGGGGGAGGAGGGAAACAAGTGCCTGAGCCGTAGATGCAATATTTGACAACCCAATTTATTTATTTGACAGGAGCATCTCACTACTAGTCATGCCGCGCTATTTCAGAAAAGTCTTTACTAGTCATAGAAGGATCGAGTTAGCTTATACTGCATCGACACTAGAATTCTAAACTACTATCTCAATCAACTTTCAAGTTTTTTTTTAACTTGTATAAGACCAACTACCCAGCTTCTCTCAACTGATGGGCCTTGCGTCTTTAGGGAAAATTCCGGAACACACGAACACTGGCAAATTCGGGTATAGGCGCCTTTTGAGTCTAAAGGGCTTGAAGAGATTTTTTTTACAGTAGTGGGCGATACACCAAAACTTTACTACCAATATTGTGATGTCTTAGTTTAAAGAATCCTAAATGTGGAATGAATAATGGCAAAGGTAGCGACATTTTTTTATTTAAAATTTTATTAAACTATTGGAAGCTTGTTGCAGATCCAGACACTTGGCCACAATGATGACTAGCAGTGCTTATACGCACACAAACAGTTGTTGTAGATCTAAAATGTAAAAGTGGCTATTTGAAACCATGCCTGTGCTGTTTATTCTGTTTACAAATTTCCCAATGGGATCTGCTCAGCTATTTTTTTTTTTCTTTTTTGTAACTCGATGCCGCTTTTTCCTGGGCAACTGGTCGTGCCAGCGACAAGCATCGGCTGACTTTGCGTACCTACTTGTGAGTACCGCATGCTCGTACCGTAGCATCAGCAAAAAAAAATTGCACACATGCGAATGTGATGGAGTTGCAAAAAGAGGCATCGGTAGAATAGCTAGCTAGTTTTTTGGCTAAGTAGTACGCGTTGGAACCGGGAAATTTTTTTAAAAATTTCCTCAGTAAAACCTTTGCCCATTGTACATAGTAGGTTGTAAAAGACGCATAGATAACCACAAAGCATGTAAACCTAGTCTTAGTTGAAAAAAATTAAACAAACATGAAAAGTAGCCGAAGTACCGATAAAGGTCAATAATACATGAGTACAACAGTTAATTTATTCACCATTTAGATTTATATTATATCCTTGTCTCTGAATTACTGTAAGCCTGTGTGCTATCAAGATGATGATACATTCAAAATTCTGTTGTCTTTTACGCAAAACTTCTTTCAAATCTCTTTTATTGTAGTTTTAATACAAAGGTTTGTCAGGACCTCCAGATTATCTCCACGGCAACTAATCAGCGCTAATAACTGAGTATTTTACGTCACAAAAGGGGTTTTTTTGAGAAAAAAAACATTAGTAGCACCATCCTGACGGTTTCTAATAGCTGGTAGCGTGGCTTTGGCGCACTTGGACGCGTTTTGTTTTGTAGCAAATTTTTGCACAAATTTTGCTCAGTTTTTTTCGAAAACGACATGATTTGTTGTATCAGGCAATAAGCTACATCCGGCCACTCATAATGGCAGCTTCACTGTTAATTAACTAAACATTTTTTTTCTCTGTGACAGCAGGACCAACCATAGGCCTACAGAAAATACTAAAACGACAAAAGGCTGAAAAGAAGGTGTATTTCACTTTTTTTTTTTTTAATGTGTTCCTGAACAAGCAATATAATTTTAATTTTTTCGGCGAGAATTTTTTTTCGTGCCTACATGAGTTATTTAGTGTATTTTTTAGCGTACTTGAACATCTTTTTCCTTCGACAAAATTTGTTTCTTTTAATAAAATCAAAACTTTGTACACACGTAAATATCGTAAAAATTGTTAATAAACCCTAACGACACATCGTTTTTCAAGTGTTTGTAAATGTATATAATCACGTTTTGTTTTCTTGCTGGAAATAAGAATACCTATCCATTAATAGGATCATTAGAAACATGAATTATGATTTATTATTTTAAATTCTATTTTTTAGTTTTTATTCTTAACTTAAAAAACACTTTCAACTGCAGCATGAAATACACAATGAATTTACTTGTTTTGTAAGCTACACACGTCTAATATGAAATTAAGAGCGTAAGTAGCGAGCCAAAAAAAAAAAAAAAGACGGTTCTCAATAGTTCATGTCGGATCGATTTTTCACTGGCCAGGGCAAAACTCTGAGACTGTTTTAAAAAGTAATTCAAAATCGTAAAAATTTATTAACATGCATCGTACTTACTAATGGTGGCTTCTTTTACCACTAGCTTTTGTTAGAATCAAGTATCATTTCCCGGAAGTTTCGAGAGTAGATAGAAAATCAGTTTACAGTTTCGAGAGTTTTTCAAAACTTTTTATTGCCAACTAACCATTAACAAGGCCTATTATTTGAATGATCAGTAGTTTAACGTAGTCACAGCAAGTAGCACAATTTGAGTTTTTCCGCTATAAACATCTAAGGGCCGCGCAGATTTGCACGCTACAGCCACTACGTACTGTAAGTTAAACATTGTATTCAAAGTCCAAAAGCAAAAAGGGTATAAATGTAAACAAAAAAATTTAAACATCAACCACAAGACTGCAAATCTATAGATAGGTTTCATTGCAAAAAATTTCATTTTATACATTTCATTAAAAAGGTGTGACTTTATATTTTTGATAAAATTTATAGATGTTTCACACTTGTTGCCATTTTTAATGGTGTTTTTGCTAGTATGTGTATATAAGTCTTCGCCAGTAGTATTTTTTTGAAATGAGATCCATAAAAAAGCCTCTGAGGTTTCTGTGTTTACACAAAAATAAAATACCAGCTTGTGCCAAAATTATAGGATTGTTGTTGAGATGATTTGTTCTCTCGTCCATTTTGGTAACGTTTTTTTCAAAAAAAATTTTTCGGTTAAATTTATTTTTTTGGCAAGTTTGAATGCCTGCGACTTTATTTTTAAATCATGGAGTACTTGACAGCTACAGCAAAACCCCGTTATAGGTAACGGAGTTAAATATAATTTTATTTGACCTCTAACGGGGAGTTGTATTTTGCGAAAAGTGTGATTTCTATTAAGATTATACAATATATATTGGTTATTTTTTTAAATAAATTGAAATAAAACAAAAACCACATGCCCAAACATGAAAACAAGGTCCAAATATCAGTCTAGCGCCAATTCTTAGCTAGATATTGTAATTTCCTGATTTTTACTCGTTTTTCACCACTTTTAATTGAGAATCAGTCGAACAAAGGTTTAAACTCTTCTGAACACGAAGAACTAATGTAGACGGTTTTTATGGACAGTCTTATGGACAAAATTACCAGAATTTGTAGCAGATGGTGGATACAGTCAAAAAAATACACAAAAAATTTAAGAATTTTTTTTCTTTTCTTTTTGAAATATTTTTTTTTTTATTTTGAAGATAGACAACCAAAATTAAGGTCTTTCTTTACGCTATAAATGATTTTGTTTCGGAAAAACTGAAACTGGTTGCGAGTTGTGAATAGCGAAATTTGTGCAAATTTGTATGCAAATTTAAGTTGAACATCGTTTTGGGTTGCTCTTAACAGGGTTTTGAACGTGAAGGGGTACATGTAACGAGGTTTTGCTGTACATAAAAAGCTGTATTTTGTGTCTTGGAAAGAGGAAATAATTTGAATTCCAAAAGAATTGATGTTAAACATTTAATAAAAGATTTGGCTAACTTTTTTTGATAGAGCTTTTGACTACAGTTAAGAGCGTGTAGCAAGTCAATGGTGACAACTCCCAAGCGAGTCTAGTGGGTTGGTGTCCTAGCTTAGACAGAGACATGGAATGGTCTCTTTCGTAAATTTGTTTCTCCTCCTAGTGTATCATTAGATTGTTTTATGGCTAGTAAGATTATTTGACTGCATTTTGTCATCGTATTTCCGTCAGCTGCTTTTATTTTTTTTTTTTTGTTTACAATATTCAAAGACGGTAGCAAAATGTGCTTGAAAACTTTAATTTTCTTCTTTAAGGCAGAAACTTGGGAGCTGGCAACCATCATTCTCATTTATTTGCAGCCTGGACAAACAGGTACTCGTAGTTTTTCGTTTACAAAAAGCTTATTAAATTTTTTTTTTTTTCCATTTTAGGGACTCTCAGGCACACTTCATTAACATCCAAAATTTAATTACAACACGCCAGCACATGAGATCTGTTCTGAAAAAATTGAGAGAAAGAGTAAGATAAATTTTTGATGTTCAGTCAGTGGATAATAGTAGAAGAGAACCAATTTGTTTTACGTAAAGAAAATATTAAAAAAATTATGCACAGATGTGGCAGCATCTAGGACAGTCCAATAAAAAAATTTGTCGCCCTCGAATGCAAAAATCACTTATGCAAGTTAAGAATGATACTTGAAACCCCCAAAGAGACTTGAAATTTAAACTTTTATGTTTTCTCTGTAAATCCTCTATTTGTGCATTTTCACCATCTAGCGTGAAAAAAGTATATAAGCTTTGTTCATCAATCCAACTGATTATTCAAATATTTTAAAAAACAAAAAATGCGAACTCTGTGGATCGAACACAGGACCTCCAGATTATCTGTAGACTGATTTTCTTCAGTCTGGCGCTCTCCCAACTGAGCTAAGTCCGCTTTTCACAAAAGTGTAAGGAATTAGACCTAGTTATGCCTTAGACCCCAGTTGACACTTATACCTTAGAACTACGTACCATTTGGTACAAACGTCCTGGGATGACGTTAAAAGCACCCCGTCCTTGGATGACGCAAAAAGCATCAA
>JAKVQX010000475.1:0-16166 GCA_030463015.1 Geotrichum citri-aurantii
CCTAGTATTTTTGTCCATCTACCACGGCACCAAAAATTAGCGCACAAACGTGAAAAGTTAATTTTTGATTTAAAAAGCGACCTGCCATTAAATCAATTGTATCAATGTTCATCTTAGTTGAGAATGAGAAAAGTTATTGATGTTTGAAGATTAGGTGGTGAAAAAAAAGTTGAGGTGACAAAAAAAAAAACTGAAAAAAACAAAAAAATTCTATTTCGGGTGAGAACAGGCTGTACTTCCTGCCGCTGTAAACTTGAAAAATTCGGAAATACCGAGACCTATTTACAAACCGCAAGATTTCCCCCTTCATGTATTTATTTAATTTTTTTTTTTTTTTTTTTTTTTTTTTTTTTTTTTTTTTTTTTTTTTTTTTTTTTCCTTGAGAACAGTTGAGAACGATAGATGTAAACGTTTTGATCTCGACCGGGGTGCTAAAACAAACAAACATCAATAATACTTATTCTCATTTTCACAGTGGTTTTGGAAACTATGTGCAATGTTGGATAATAGAATCACTTGTCGTTTTTCTTTTTTTTAAAATTTTTAATGTCAAAAGATTTGTGGTGCCTGAGATGTTGGCAAGAGAGTGTCTGCAACTTGTGCCTAAATAAAAATAGCCGTATTGTTTGTGTTTCTGAAAAAACAACAAATACAAAAACAACTTCAGTACAGCAAGAAGACTTTTTTTTTTTATCTTCAACTTTTGTGTATACGTTAAAAAAACAAAACCCCTCCACTGAATTCAGTAAAAGACCCATCAATTCAACTTGTGACACTATACTTCTTCTTCTCCTCCCCCTTTTTTTTTTTTTTTTTGTTTTTCGTATAGGTTTTTTTTTTTAAATACAAAGAGGGAGGGGGTAGAAGATTCAAAAAAAAAAAAAGAGCTCTGCCAAAAATTTTCAATTTAAAAAAAATTGTGAGTATTTTTCTATAGTCCTGAACATTTCCCTTGAGGGCAAACACTCCGTTATCAAAATTTTTTTTCAATACGCTCTTTTGCACGTACACACATGAGTGTAAGATGTACACTGAATCATGTAGAAATAAGCCGCTTTGGTGATTTTTTCAAGGTTGGGTACGTCAGTGTCCTCGCAACACATAGTTTTATTATTATTATTATTTTTAATTTTATTATGATTATTTTATTAATTTTTTTAAATTTAACTGTGTTTTTTCATTCGTATTTTTTCCTAACTAACAATGTTTAATTTCACTTTTATTTTAAAACTCATACACGCACATCTGCTTTTTTGAATCTCAAATCTAACTGGACTAAAGCTTGTTAAAAACCTATAGTGTTGGATTCAGTACAATTGGCCTTGATGAACTTGCTACTTTTTTTATCCTTCTTTTATATATTTTTGGCAAAGTCCAAAGTCACAAAAAAACAACACCAACATTCAACGCTGTCTCATTGCCAAGACCGGGTCGTTTTTATCCGCCGTAACAGTTTGTAACAATTCCTACAATCCATATCGTCCATCAAAAAAAAAAAAAAAGGTCTAAACTTTTGCAGTGATTGAATCAAAGATTTATAACCTCCTGAATTCTGCCAACATCTTGAATACCCAGTATAAAAAAACCAAAAAAAAAAAAAAAAAACCAAAAAAAAAAAAACCAACCCAAAAAAACAATTGCAATACTAACAATAACAACAATAAAAAAAAATTTCAATGAGACAAAACCAATTTTTTTCTTTTCTTTAATTAGTTGAAAGTCTCTTGACGGAGATTTTCTTGTCGCCTCCCCACTTTTCCATAGTTTCAGCCAAGGTGTTTTGTTGATGCAATGCGCGGAACTCGTCGCCACCACCGCGTGACTGGCCCATGACGTGCACGTTGGGAACAGTTCTACGACCGGTAACTTCGCCAATATGCTGCTGTAGCTCAGCTCCATGAGGGTGCAGGTCTAGCTCAACTACATATGGCTTCGGGTTGATCTGGTACTCGGTCAGCAGCAGGTTCTTGACAAACTTGGAGTGCGGGCAATATGACTTGGAGAAAATCATGATGGGCGCCTGGCGAAGAATCATCTTGTACTCTTTGGCAGCGTCAAACTCCTCGCCGGGCTCGCTCGACAGGTCTTGTCCGTCGCCGTTGCCACCAGCGGCGTTGACTGCAGATCCAGGCGTTGACGACAAATCCCCGGACTTGCCGCCATTGGCGTTAGACCCCGGCACCTGGAACTCGGGTTCTAGACGCGTTTTTTCGTCAATCTCAGGGTTGAACTTGGAAACATGCGACTGGCTTCGTGGGTACGCAAAGATAAGGAAACACACGACGAAAGTGACGGCAGTGAGAATCAGGATCCGAGACCGTCTAGTAGACACCATTGCTGCTGTGTTTAGAAATGGTAGTGGTGAGATAGAGCTGTTGGTTGTTGTGCCTGACAGTAAAAAAAAGGAGCGTAAAGATATTTTGTGAGTGTGTGTGTGAAAGTGTGTGTGTGTAGAGAAGAAAGAGAGAGTTGACTTTGAAAAAAAAAACCAAAAAAAAAAATTCTCAAGTAGTCGTCGTGGTCAAAACCAACAGAATGGGCAGCAGCGTACAGAAAGATGAGAAGGAGAGAAAAAAGTACCAAAAAAGTACCCAAAAAAAAGAAATTTACTTAAACAAAAATTAAAAAATCAATGATGGGGAAAATTAAAAAAATTAATTTAATTTTAATATAATTTAACAAAAGTTAATAAAGTTTAAAAACAAAAATTTTTATTTATCGTGAAAAATGATGATAAATAAAGTGAAATTTTAACGATAAACATTAAAAATCTGAATTTTACAAAATGTTTATTTCTTAAATGATAAGTCATAAACCATATGTTTAAAGTCCTAAATATGAACTTTTTTTTTCAAAAACCTTCTGGAAATTTCTGTGATGTCAAAATTTTTGTCTCTGTTATGTTTCTCTACGCACATCTCCCCACTCACATTTATAAATAAGCCTCTCCCGTTCCATTAGCGACCCAGTCGGCTGTCAAACAACAACAACAACAACAACAACCAAAGATCAAGCTTTTGTCCCCTTTCTAGTAACTCTCAATTTTTTTTACTTTACAATGGTTTTGCACAATCCTAACAACTGGTATGTCACCAATCTAGTTCGTTTCCGTTAAAGTTGCAAAGTACAGTTGCTAACAGCTAACAGGCACTGGGTCGACAAGAACTGCATCGACTGGTCTCGCGCCTACTTCAAGGAGAAGCTCATCGACATCTCTGCTTCTGCCGGCAGCGCAACTGCCAAAATCTCTGGCGTCAAGTCCTGCGAGGGTGATGTTGACGTGTGCCAGCGCAAAGGCAAGGTGATTTCGCTCTTTGATCTTGAGCTTGTACTCACCTACGAAGGCAGCAGCAAGACCGACGGCGACAAGCTTTCGGGCGAAATTAAGATCCCCGAGGTTGCCTACGACTCCGAGGAGTCTGACTACGTCTTCAACGTTTCAAGTGTCAAGGAAGAAGCTGTGCGGGATCTCGTCAAGAAGAGTATTGTGCCGCAGCTCCGCGCAGCTCTGTTCCAGTTCGGCCATGACCTTATCAAGGTGCACGGATCCGGTATCCAGCATTCGCTTGACGAGGTCAAATCTTCGTTCACGCGCGAGAACACCATCAAGTCGCAAGCCGAATTTGCTGCGCTAGACGCCCAGCAAAAGTCTTCTGCATCTGCATCGGCTTCCGCCAGCAGCAATACCGGCGCGCAAGCCTCGTCGACTTCTGGCGGAAGCGTGCCCAAGTACAATACCGAGCCGCTTGTCAAGACCGAGGTTGTGTTCCGCGCGCCTGCGTCTGAGATCATTCAGACCTTGCTCGACCCCGCCCGCGTGTCGGCCTGGTCCCGCTCTACCGCCATTATTAAACCTGAGGTTGGTTTCAAGTACACGCTCTTTGGCGGCAATATCTCTGGACAGATCACCGAAATTACTTCCTCTGTCATTCAAATGTCCTGGAGACTGCGTGAGTGGAAGGAGGGTCATTTTGCCAACCTTAAGCTCGAGGTTACTGAGGGTGCTGAGGACTCCACCGTTAAGGTCAGCTGGACTGGTATCCCTCTGGGAGAATCTGAGACTGTTCTGAACAACTTTGAAGAGTATTACATCAAACCCATCAAGATCACCTTTGGCTACGGTGCCGTCTTGTAAAATAATATACATAAAATGCTAAATAAAAAAACTTGTCATAAAAACACACAAAATCAACAAATAACAGTACAGATCAGAAGTTCTACACATAAATAATACATTTCTTCTTTTAGTTAATTTTTTTTCTTCTTCTTTTATTAACACTTTTGTGAAAAAAAAATGTTAGAAAAAAGAAAAAAAAATTTCAAAAGAAAGACAAAAAGTTATATACACAAAAAAAAGGGCGACGTCGACCTAGTTCGTGATAGGCTCTTCCGGGTCAGCAAAGCCTTTAGGCACGCCCTTGGCATGACGGGTACCAATGGCACCAATGTACACTCCAAAGTCGTCGTTCCACGGCACCGAGTGATTTGTAACAGTGCGGATGATTTGGAACGCCTCCATTGATGAGTAAGGAATACCAGTCTTGGGGTCCACAAACTTACAGGGCTTACCTGTGACAACACACTTGGGAATGCCGGCGTTGGCAAGTGTTGCTGCAGCAGAAACGCCAGTGGGAGTAGCAGCTGTAGCCGGCACAACCGACGAGCCCAGCCCAGACGAAGTGATTGAGTTGAGCAAGCTCGGAGAGACCTTGCCCTTCCCCGTGCCAAAGAGGCCGCCACGCCCAGTGCCCAGAATTGCTGCCGCAGTGGGATTGTTCGATAGGTGGCTGAGCTTTCCGCCAGCAACCGCGCCTCCAGCTGCAGTCGTATTGCCCCCATTTGCAAGAGTAGCAGCAGCACCGTTTTGGGTATTGTTGGCTTTCTTACGATTGCTGCCGCCGCTTTTGCGGTGCGTTGTGGGAAAGTTGTTGCGCTCCGGCACAATGGGCATCTGCAACGACTGGTCACCAAACAGCACAGTTTTGATCTCAGGCATGCTGTAGGTGAAATCGGGTGGGAACTCCATTAGACTGATTGTGGTCAACGCGTGGCACAGTGGCGGGCCCTCGACAACTAGCTTGGAAGGATCAATATGTTCCTCTTCGGTAAGCAAGGGATCATCAATTTTTTCAGTAACGGACAAAACAGGATCATGCGGAGAAACGACACCGGTCTCCATCGACTTTTCCTTCTCTGCACTTTTGAATGCAGAACCAGGACTCAGTGGGATATCTATCGCATCCGCAAACAATTCACCCTCAACAGTAGCCGAATTCGTACTAGGTTTTTCGTCATTTATAATGACATCGACAGCAACCGATGGCTCGTCAATCTTCACACTCATGTCTTTTTTAGGACTTTCGTGATCGTCGTCACCAATGGCAAAGTTGATATAATCTGCTTCCATCTGTTCCACGCTGGTCGACCGCCGCGACGCTTCAAATGTGTCAAAGGTCGGATCAATAATTGCGTCTTTCGTGATCACATCATTAAGGTCGTTAAGTTTTTCTTTATAAGTTTCATTATTAGTATTAGTGTCGTTGTTCTCATTATTGTTTGTCGTGGCAGATGCTGCGGTGTCGTCAATAGCAGCAGTGGTAACGATAGCCGGATCAATGTTAGCACCCTGAAGGTCGAGCACGTCAATGTTATTGGCAGTCTTTTCAGAGTTTTCGGACGCCGGAGTGTCGTCTTTCTTCTCTTCCTTGATGTCTTCAGTATTTTTGCTCTTTTTCTTCTTCCAGTCGCGCTTCTTAGGAACAATGAGTTCCTCCTTGATCTCTTCTATCAGTTTTGGTATGCTGGCGGGCTCAAGCACAGTTTTGCTAACATAGCGCACAAACGAAGTCATAGGAACGCGTCGCGCAAGCATGGCCGCACGCTGCTTTAGCTTGCGGTCCTCCTCCTGCTCATAAAAGGATTTCAGCGACTCTGTGTTTTTTTTCTCAGTAATGATTGCCTCGGCAAGACGTTCTTCCTGGGTAAGTTTGTGCACGACCTTCGCGGTGGGAGTCACCGAACTGTGTTTGGCACGACGCGCCTCAGACTCTTGCAACCGTTGAATCACGGCCTCCTTGTTTTTAACGGCAGCTTTGCGCGTCGAGCTTCGGCGATTTTCAGACATGAGGTTGTCCGCAGACAGACGCATACGCTGGCGCTTTGCAGCCTTGACCCGATCAAGCTCGGCTTGGTCAACATTGCGCTTTTGCTGTTTTTGTTGCTGTTTTTGCTGAGCCTTCGCGAGAATTGCGTCAACGCCATCGCGCTTTTTGCGGCGACGCTCTTCACGCTGTAGATCGCGCTCACCAGCATCTTCGTCCTCGTTTTCGTTTTCGGAGGCCGAATCGGCAGAGTCGCTGAACATATCGTCGTCTTTCTGATTAATGTCACTATCCGCGTCGCTGGAGTTGACGCAGCTGGCCCCAACACGGCGCTCTCGCGAACTACCCGAAACTGCCAACTCTACGTCACTTTCCAAGTGCTCTTTAGCGCCGACGCTGTAGTCTTCGTCGTCCTCAAACTCCTGAAAAATGTTGTTTGCCTGCTCGTCTTCGTCAAGCAAAGGCGCCTCGGAGTTGAGCAGGGCCTGCAACTTATTGCCGGCATTCGCACGGCGCTGACGCGTAGCTATGATACTATCGACGTTCTTTAGTTCCTCTTGTAAAGCCGGTGCATAGACCATGTTGTCATTCTCGCCTGTTTCTTTGTTTTGTGTTTAGTTGGAGAAAAAAAAAAATTAAAAAAGGATTTCAGAAGGAAATCGAGCGATCTTTTGCGACTATGAAGTTTTTGGAAAACCCTAACCACTGAAAGCACGCTGCCTTTTTCCGGATTTTTCACGTCGTTCGATCTTTGCCAAACCCGTACAAATACATTGGACCCTCTCATGTTTGCCCGTCCATTGATCAGACTGCCCACTATAAGGGCATTTAACACATCTGCTGTAAGATGTCATGCCGGTCCTACAACTGGTGCTACCAGTGATGAGCTTGCACACTTTGCTAAGCTTGCTGACAGCTGGTGGGATGTCGAGGGATCGCAGCGCATCCTCCACAAGATGAACCTGCTCCGTATGGACTTTATTCAACAGACGCTTCGAAACAATTGGAAAACCTTGCCTAATAGCAATTTCAAGAAGAGTGCTAACGATGATGGTTTTCGTGTACCTGGCTTTAGCCTTGATCTTTTTCCTCAAGACTCCGAAATTCGACGCAAGTCGCAGCAACGCGTTGAACAGGAGACACAGAAGCTTTTTACTTCTGCAAAACTCGAAGTTCTAGATGTTGGATGTGGTGGCGGTATTGTGTCTGAGTGTCTTGCGCGCCAGCCTTATACTCAACGAGTCCGTGGCATTGACCTTTCACCTGACGTTCTGCAAGTTGCACAAGCACATCGCAAGACCGACCCAGTTCTTGTCAAGAAGCTTGACTACCGCCTAATTGAGATTGAAAAGCTCAAAGAAAACAACGAGCAATATGATGTCATTACCATGTTTGAGATGCTTGAGCACGTGCCGTACCCGTCTGAGGTTCTGAAGGAAGCCCTTGGTTTGCTCAAACCTGGCGGTCTTCTCTTCTTGTCAACCATCAATCGCACATTCGTGTCGTACTTCACAACTATTTTCATGGGTGAAGATGTGCTCAAGATTGTCCCCAAGGGAACGCACACACTTTCCAAATACATCAACGAACATGAGTTACGATCTTGGTTTGAGAAGCGCCCCGACTGCGACGTTCTCGCTTCTGAGGGTTGCCTGTACATTCCTGGCGTCGGTTGGAAAATCACTGGTCCTGTCCAAATGGGCAACTACCTAATGTCTGTGCGCAAGAGAGCACAATAGCTTTGATTGATGATACATGCGTTATTAAATAGTAAATGAAAAAAAAACCTGTAAATAGTGAAAATTCACGAAGCAGCCACCTTTTTCTCTTCCTCGACGGGCTCATCGACAAATGCCGGCACACTGTCTTCTGCAAGGTAGCTGGGCACACCTGTCGTTGTATCTGCCTGCATACTCTCGTACTCCATCTCTTCGCCCAGCGCTTCCAACTCCGCGTCCAGCTCGCTTTCGCTGATGTCATCGGGTACAGCATAATTCCGCGCCATGGTGTCTTGTAGCTCTTGTGACATATCCAACAAATCCGCCATCTCGTCTTGAAGACTCTCAATTTTATCAATGTTGATCTTGCCGTACTGTTTCTTGAGTTCCTTGTTGGCGGTTTTCATAGCGTCTACCGTTACCATCACATTCCGTAGGTTGTCAGTGGTTGCTGACGCCTGCTCCATATTCCATGACTGTGTTTCCAATGACTCCTTCTGCGCTTCTATCTGTTTGCGCTGCTTGAGAATCTTAAGCGCTTTCTGTTTCAGAGCAGCCTTGCCAGGGGATTTGTCGCTCATTCGTGAGATACGCTGTTGGTATGTCGCTAGCTCTGCGTTGAGCTTAGATAGTTTGACGTCAAGAGACGCCACACGGCCGTCTAGCCCGCTAATAGCATCATTAAGAGTAGGCTTGGGTGCAGCTGACTTAGATCCAAATAATCTATTCATATTTGTGTCAATTGGAAGAACGGTTTCTGTCAACTGTCGGGAGGTCGGTACTTGAAATTTTAGCTGGTGCGTTTGATAAAAGAACTGGTTTTAGCTCCGCGTTTTGAAGAAAAAAACAGTGGCAATATTATATAATATTTAAGTGTATGTTATCTAATCATTGGAACACATCGGTACCTTTAGCTTTGCCGCTGCCCAGCTCCATCTTCGCGGATTTGGCGCCGAACTGAATAGCTCGCTTCTTTTCTTTTGCTACTTGAAACAGCCCGAGGTCACGAGCAATGTTCCGAAGTATGCTTTTTCCTTCAATTGTACTTTCTACTTTGCGCATTTTTAAGTCAAGAGGACAGTTGTTCATAGTCCATCTGACAACGTCTTCGTCTAGGAATGGGTATCGCATCTCTTTCCCCCAGGTGGAGCAGGCACGGTCATCGCGGCCCAAATTACGCGAGTGAAGTCGACTGAAATCAAGCTGCAGCTCGCTTGCAAAAGATTCAGGCCCACGATCAGTGAATTCTCGTGTATGTCTAGTGTAGCCTCCGTAAAGCTCGTCGGCACCGAGACCACTAAGAAGCACACGGGCCTGGCTAGTGTATTCTTCCAGGGCAGGTAAAGAAAAGTCACTAGCATCATTGTACATAGAACCTTTACCACGCGATGCAAAGTAAAACGCAATAGCAATGCTCAAGTCCATAACACTCTCTTGGGGTTTGATAAGACCTTGAACGTTTGGTCTATGAGCCAGCGTCTCTTCATAAGGAATATTGATTTCCACAAATCTGAATCGAGCGCTGCAAGTCGTCGAATGCCGTTTCTGATGTAGCTTGGATAATTCTGCCCAAGACTGCCTGCCTAACTTTCTATCAGGCGTGTTATAACCGCCGCCAATTCTAGGATTATCAAAAGCAACATTAAGCAAATCAATGGTTTCGTTGGGTGGTAAAATCTCGTCTGAAAAGGCTGCGAGAAGAGTGCAATCAATTCCGCCCGAAAAAAGAATTGCCAGTTTCGAGCTAGTTGTATCTTTAGATAGCAAATTGGGGATACCAAGCACTCTGCGTTTTGTAGCTTTTAGTAAACGTTCGTAAAGCTGCCGCGTAAGTTCTTGTATTTCTTCGGGTGCTCGGTTGTCTTCATAAATCGAATTGACCTGTTTGTAAGGAAAAGTCAGCCCTGCCACTTTTGTTTCATAGCTCCAGTTAATTGTCTCCAGAGATTTACTTTCCAGGTGGTACTTTAAAAGAATTCCACCAGGAACCTCAATCAGCAGTGTACTATCTTTTTCAGCTATCCTTGAATCTGTTGCACTGGTTATTAGAAGTTCACCTGTTATGGTGTCGTGATAATACATCAGACTTCGTCTGCCAATGCAGTCGCGCCCAAACCACAGCACATTTTTTTCAGCTTGATAAAAACAAAATGCAAATTCACCTCTCAGGTTTTCAAGAACATTCCCTACATTGTCATCGTGGTTTTCAATTTGATTGTATAGATAGCTGGTGTCGTTACCGTCAATGTCACCGTTGTAAAGTTCACCATTAAACTGCAACACGTCGTGGCTGCCGCCGGTTGTTTCGTAGGTTAAAGGCTGTCCTGTCAGTGGTGGTCGCAAAGAAAGAACAGATGAGTGCATAGACAGGCTATCACCAGAGACTAAAGGAACCTCGAGGTCCTGGATAAGATCCGGTCCTCGGTCGTCTATGCAGGGTTTGAGCTCATTGTAGAGCTCTCTATACAGACCATCTGCTGATGCAGGTTGGAATAAACACAGAATTCCGCACATTGTATACGTTTATAAATGGCTGTCAGTTTAGACATCAATGATCTGCAAAAATCATCAGTATGATGATTTTCAATAAAGAATTGGTAAACGGGATCAACTCTAAAATTTTGAAAATTTTGGCAGGAGACAAGATGGGAGAAAAATTTTAGAGATTGAGATATAAGGTAAAAATTTATCTCATAAGTTATATAACACATACCGTAAGTTTTCAATCTTTTACTTTTCACACTCAATTGTGATTTTCACCAAAAAAAACCATTACAGTACCTAGATTTATGGCCCTATACAAGCGACGGCACACTTGGTAGTTTTTTTCTAAGTACTTGAAACTCTGGAAGTTGTTTGAGTTACAATGGTAAAGATTTTAGGTGAGGTGTGATACGTTGTATCTGACTTAAAAAATCACTCACTTTTGTGAAAAATCCGAGATCGTCATAGTTGCCGAAAAAACAACAGCCAGGGGTCAATATGTTTATTAGTAACAACGACAACTGGAAAATGTTTGCAATGACTTTAAATCTACGTGTTTGATCAGTGCTTTAGTATCTTTTTTGCTAGCTACATCTTCTTTTCAGTGTAATAAACTCTGTCTGGTACTGTCTTTTTAATGTAGCATTGAAGTGTGATTGCTTTGCAGACGCGTGTAAGAACATACTTTTATTTGTATTTCGTTTGGACTTGTTGGATTTTGAAATAATAATAAAACTAGCTCCTACAATAGATAGTTGATTTTTTTAGCATTCTATGTTTTGTATAGTAGGTTTTTTTTGATAGCATTTTATGGCTAGTAGTAGGCCTTTTTTTTTTGATAGCATTCTATGTCTTGTATAGTAGGTTTTTTTTGATAGCATTTTATGGCTAGTAGTAGGCCTTTTTTTTTTGATAGCATTCTATGTCTTGTATAGTAGGTTTTTTTTGATAGCATTTTATGGCTAGTAGTAGGCCTTTTTTTTTTTTGATTTTTATAAGCTTTAGCTGCATCATCCATGTTTATTTTTCAAAATGAAAGGGTGCCGTAAGCCGCGATTGCGCCTGATGCTCAATAGACAGTATAAGCTAAAATTTGTTTACAGCGGCTACTAAATATACAAGTTACTTTATAATTGTTTAATACAAATGAATGCATATAAGCCTTTCGCTATAATATCAGCATAATTTTGCAAGAGCTTGAATGGAAAAGTACTTAAACTTATTAAAATTCTGTACTACAATTTCAACATTATTTGCTCTTTCCCCATCCTCATCAATTCTTTTTTTCATTTGCTCCTTTTTATTCAAATTTACTAAATTTTAGTGACATATCAATCAAAATAAGCTAATATGGTCCTTTCTTCTGTTCTTGGGTTTCCTCGCATCGGCGCTCAACGAGAATTAAAAAAAATTACCGAGGCCTACTGGGCCGGCAATGCAACTGTCGACGAGCTCATCCAGACCGGCAAAAAAATAAGAGCCCATAATTGGAAATTGCAGAAAAAAGCTGGTGTTGATATCATTGCCTCTAATGACTTTTCGTACTATGACCAAATTCTTGATCTTTCGATGCTGTTCAACGTAATTCCTGAAAGGTACAGCAAGTACAATCTTCCTATTATTGACACCCTTTTTGCTATGGGTCGAGGTCTACAGCGCGCGGCCACTGATACTTCACCTGCTGTAGATGTTCCTGCACTTGAAATGGTTAAGTGGTTTGATTCTAACTACCACTATGTTCGTCCTACTTTCTCAAATCTTACCGAGTTTAAACTCAACGGCCAGAAACCTGTCGACGAGTATTTGGAAGCAAAAAACCTGGGAATTGAGACACGCCCTGTTTTGGTTGGCCCTGTTTCTTTCTTGTTTCTTGGAAAAGATGACAGAGATTCTCTTGACCTTGACCAAATTTCACTCCTTCCTAAGCTTCTTCCAGTTTACGCAGAGATTCTTGCTAAGCTTGCTGCTGCTGGTGCCTCTTCAGTTCAGATTGATGAACCAATTCTTGTACTGGATCTTTCTGATAAGTACAAAGCCGCATTTAAAACCACTTATGAATACTTTGCAAAGAAGTCAGAAATGCCAGAACTACTAATTGCTTCCTACTTTGGCGATGTCAGACCCAATATTAATGCAATTAAGAATCTTCCAGTTGCAGGCTTTCATTACGACTTTATTCGTGTTCCTGAGCAGCTTGAAGACGCTATTAGTGTACTCACTGAAAAGCAGATTTTGTCATTAGGTGTCGTTGATGGTAGAAACATCTGGAAAACAGATTTTTCTAAAGCCATCGAGTTTGTTGAAGCAGCCCGATCCAAAATCGGCGACGACAGAATCATCATTGCTACTTCATCATCTCTGCTCCACATTCCGGTAGACCTCAATAATGAGAAAAATCAGGATCCCGTTATCAAAGATTGGTTTTCCTTTGCTACTCAGAAACTTGAAGAGCTTGTTGTAATAACTAAGGCCATCGGTGATGGCAAAGACTCTGTCATGGATGTACTTACTGCTAACAAAGAAAGCATTAAAGCTCGTGCTTCTTCAGAAATCACAGTTGATCCAGCTGTAAGATCTAGACTTGAATCTGTTACTGATGCTGACTCCAAAAGAAAAGTTAGTTTTCCTGAGCGTCTCAAAGCGCAGAAAAATCTCAATTTACCCCTGTTCCCCACTACTACCATTGGCTCATTCCCTCAAACGAAAGAAATTCGAATTAACAGAAACAAATTTACCAAAGGTGAGATAACTGCCAAGGAATATGAAGAGTTCATTCAGAAGGAAATAAAAGAGGTTGTCAAGTTTCAAGAAGACATTGATCTCGATGTGCTCGTTCACGGCGAGCCTGAAAGAAACGATATGGTTCAGTACTTTGGTGAAAGACTCAAGGGCTTTGCATTTACTTCCAACGGTTGGGTTCAGTCTTACGGAACAAGATACGTTAGACCCCCTATCATTGTCGGTGATATTTCTCGCCCTGCTCCTATGACTGTTAAAGAGTCTAAGTACGCGCAATCTATCACAACCAAACCTCTTAAGGGTATGCTTACAGGCCCAGTCACTATCCTAAAATGGTCATTTTCTAGAGATGATATTTCTGCTAAAGATCAGTCTCTACAGCTTGCACTTGCTCTTAGAGATGAGGTTCAAGATCTTGAGGCCGCTGCTGTCAAAGTCATTCAGGTAGACGAGCCTGCCATCCGTGAAGGTTTGCCTCTTCGTGCAGGTAATGAGCGTGACGAGTACGTCCAATGGGCTCCACTGTCTTTCCGTCTTGCCACTTCTGGTGTTGAAAACGACACTCAGATCCATTCGCACTTCTGTTATTCAGATCTTGATCCTGCTCACATTAAGGCACTCGACGCCGATGTCGTGTCTATTGAGTTTTCAAAGAAAGACGACTCTCATTACATTAAGGAATTTTCAGACTACCCCAATCATATTGGACTTGGGCTCTTTGATATCCACTCGCCTCGTGTTCCTCCCCAGGATGAGTTTGAAAGCCGCATTAATGAAATTCTCAAAGTTTATCCTAAGGAAAAACTCTGGATCAACCCTGACTGTGGTCTGAAAACCAGAAAATGGGATGAAACAAAAAAGCAGCTAACAAACATGGTTAATGCCGCAAAGACTTTCCGCGAAAAATATGCCACGGCTTGAGAAAAGAGACTAACTACTATGTGACCAGACCCCGTTGAACTTGTGAAACGTTTTTGATGATTGTAATTTTTGTATATGAAGTGTGAAATTTTCGTGTTGTAAACTACTGTTTCGTGATGAAAACTACTGAGAAATTAACCGCCCTTACCCTATTTTTTTGCGTAGAAAACTTTTTACTTTTTTTTCATTCGTCCGTAGATCATCAACACAAAGGCAACTAGCTGAACGACTTACAACACGCACAGATACCACGATGCTGAGCCGAAACCTGCTACTATCATTTGCGCCCAAGACTGTTTCGCGTACCACCGCCCTTGCATTTTCCACATCTGCTGTCAGCAGTCTCCAGCTGATCAGCAAGACCACCGCGACCAGCAGTAAGGTCCCCACACCGACTGAGGCCGTCCCAGATGTGCAAACCTTCCTCACCAAAATTGGTCGCAAGTCTGTAGACGCCGCAGACAACTTTGAGTCTTGGCAAGATCTGTTTACGATGACTTCGTACGAGATGAAGTCTAAGGGCATCGAAACTCGTGCCAGAAGGTAAGCAACATCAACTAAAGTTCCTAAGAAAGCGGTAAATCAGACACAAATCAACATGTCAAGAAACAAGCGCGATCACAGCTGTGGCTAGGGATTTTTATCACTTGCCTGATTTAGTACTTTAAATTTGTTTAATGGAGCTACCAGCTAATATAACTTTTTAGATACATCTTGGCGTGGAGAGAAAAGTTCAGAAAGGGCGAAGAGCTGATGGAATTCAAGCGCGGCAAGAAAAGCTGGGGTGGTGAAAGACGGCGGAAGGCTGTTAAGGCTGAGTTCCTTGCACAGCAGTACCGGAAGGCACATCATGAGCGCATTGCGGCTGAGAAGGCTGCGCAGCAGTAAGCGCCGGGACCAGGTCCAGTCGATCTCTGGCAACTGGCTTGTCTTTGCTAGATTCCTGTTGCTAAACCCTTTTTGTGTCTGTTACTCCCTCCCTTCCTCTTCCTCTGTTTGTATGTAGTATAGTTTCTGTCTTTTGTAAATATAGTATCTTATTATTCTTTGGTTCGCACAGGAGCCATCTTGGTTCTATGGTAAAAAAAAAAAAAAATATTGAGAGTATAATTCAGCGAAATGAATGAGCGAAGGTAAATAGACGTTGATGGTTGTAGAGAAAGTCGGCGCCATTACTTTCCGGTGAAATTCTAGTCACCAGAATTTGTTTAAAACAATTTGGCCAACTCCAATGCCTCACTTTCCATTTCTTCCATCGACCGAGGCCCCGACCGACCCACGTCCGGGTTTTGAAATCGAGTGTCCTCGCGGCTAGCTTTTTTCAGCACCTCAAAACTCGCTTGCAAATCGTTCTCGACGCTATTAAGGCGCCCATAAACATCGTCAACGTTAGCCAAGTCGTTGAGCTTGCGCGGAATAATATGGCAGTGAACGTGAGGCACGGTTTGTCCCGCGAGTGGCCCATCCTGAATCGAGATGTTGAGTGCGTCAGCGCGGTAATGACGTTCGACGACGCGGGCGACGCGCTGGACAGTCGCATAAAAATCCTGTGCTTCGTCTGGGGTGAGATCCGAGACTCGTGAAATGCTGCGCAGCGGGCACACGAGTACATGACCCGGCAGAATGGGCTTGAGGTTGACGAGCCCGTACGTGTAGGCTGTGCGTAGGAACACCTGGCTGGTTACGGTGAAGGGCCCAAACTTGATTAGTGAGGTCATAATGCGTGTCAGTCAGTAAAAGTGTCAAGTGGTTGTTGTCTAGGCAAAGTATTGTTCTAAATGTACTCCATTAGAAAGTACATGTGCTTTGTGTGGTATTTTTTGCAGGTCTCTAAAGTCTGGGAGTGGTTTTTGGTGAACTGGATTAAGTTGGTACCTCGAAGATTTCCTAATTTCCGTTTCCAGGCTAAATCTTCAATCTTTGATGGAACAATAAACCATTGTCTAACCCTTTAACATGCTGAACAGTATTAAAAAAACACAGAAAAGTGATTATAACAAAAAGATGAAAAACCCATAAAAATGATTTTATTTCAACAATACTGGCTAAGTGGCATTAAAAGTTTATGCTCTTCATAGCACTATGCTACAAAATTTTGAATTTTTGCTGAGGGAAACTCGAAATGTACAAGAACTGGCAAATCAGAACTACAGCCACTGTCCGAAAGTTTGGGAACAAAACAAAATTGGTACAGTACACAAAA
>JAKVQX010000476.1:0-16084 GCA_030463015.1 Geotrichum citri-aurantii
TGTCAACTTCGTTGTTGCCATGAACCACCTCGGATTCCATCTCTCCAACGGAGCAGATGAAAGCATCAAGGATGGTTTTTTTTTCAAATGAGAGTCATGATGATGCTCATTAATTGCCGTATATCAATAATTGAAACCAAGTAATTGATGCTTTTTGCGTCATCCAAGGACGGGGTGCTTTTAACGTCATCCCAGGACGTTGTTTCGTCAGATATAAAAGCCCTCCAAAAAAAAGAAACAAGAAGGTATGGGTGTGTACCTCAAAGCTCTTTTGAATTCCGTGGGAACATTGTAAACTTTTTATTTGTATTGTCAGATAGTTGGCAGGCAGGTCCATTGGGCATCGGTCTTGACAAAGAACTTCCGAATCAGTGCCTTTTTTTTTGGGTTTTTCACTAAACACCTTTGAGATCAAAGAGCTTAAAATTCTGCGGGATAACTCAAATTCAATGGGGGAAAAAAAAATTTGGTAAGATGGGAGGGGGGGGGGGGGAAGAAGAAAGATCGGGGGTCCGAGGACCTCGGCTTGAACATTAATAAATACAAGTTATAAAGTGTAAGTCTCTAATTTTTTTAAAATTAAAATCCTTGAAATAAATTAATAGTTTTTTTTATCAAACTTATCATTATTTAGTAATATTCAACACAAATTAAAACAAAAAACAACAACCCAAGTTTGTTAAACAATTATTATGGTGTATCATCAAGTCGAAAAAAATGGCTGTAGCACACATGTGTACATTCACAGCCTTATGTGATCTTTGTGTCACCGCTTTGGCAGGGTATGAGAAATAAAAAAAAGAACCGAATGAACTAAAAAAAATTGTATTTAAAATTAACAAGAGAAATTTTTGGTTTTCACTTTCTGTCTGGGGTTTTGGTTTTAAATTTTTTTAACTATTTTTTTTTCACTCTCTTTTTTTTAAAAATTTTGAGCTCGATGATTTACCATAAAAAGAAGATGCTTAAATTTTTCCACGAATCTATTCTCCGTTTCATCTTGCTGTTTGTCATTGTGACAGTACATACACACTAGAATCTTAAAATAGCCATATTTTTATGTTAAAGTGTAAGTTTACATGCTTAGCTACATTATTATCTTTAAATATCTTACCCCAAAGCCTTTTACTTGTGATTTTGTCAGTAACAACATTGTAGACCGTTTGAAACTGCAAACAATTCTCAGTAGACTTTTCTACTTTTGGCTATTTGTAATTCCTACAATAAATTGTCAAATTTGTTTTTTTAACCAGAATTTTAGGGTCTAATTGAGGCTGTAAATTTTTTTTTAAATAGAAAACTCAACAAGTTCTTTAATTCATGAAAACATGCTCCATGCACTACAATTCATCTCATCTGATGTAGATGTGCGCAATCTTAGCAAGTTCAAACTACAATTTTTTTTCTAAACTTTAAAAATTTAAAATTTGACAGTTGACCTTACGGTGTTTCAGAGAAGTTTATGAATATCAGATCAAGGTTCCTAATAGTTTTATGCAAAAGACAAAATTTTTAGACGTTGTGAACTAATTTCTCGGCTTTGTTTTAGCCTAGATAAGCCTTCTACGTTCATTACCAAAAGTTAAAAAACCAGAGCACAAAAAAAAAAAGTTTTATTTAATTATCATCATCACTACACCATCATCGTTATTTTTATTATTGCGCACGCATTTTGTTTCATATTTTGATAATTATACTGCCAGTGAGGCTATTAAACTACGGTCATTTCCTGGACATCTCTTTTAATTGTTCATCGGGAAAGAAGACGTGTGGTGAAGTTTTTGAATATTTCAATCACCGTGATATCGTAAATATCATGGAATTACCGTGCATTATTTTGATTTAGTTATCACCAATTGCGCACTAATAATGTCTGTGTAACTCAGTAGTTTTTTTTTTTTTGGTCTGGTCAAATAGCGAAAATGTCTAGAAATTATATTAGTGAAGGCAATTAGTTGAGTTTTTTGTTGATAAAAAGCTATAGCAATTACTGTTTCATGATTCACACGAGTGTTTTTTTTTTTTTGCTTAGCGGTTCAAACATATCTCTGTCCTCCACAGAATGAATGCACGTGAATTATACGTTAAAAGCAGCATTTCAGAACTAGGCGGTTTGGTAATTTACAAATTAAAGTCTCTTAAGTTTGATCAAATTACTAAAACAGTTTGTTAACTTATGGCATGTAATACTATAAAGCCAAGTTGTTCAAGATGAGGATGCAAGTAGCCTTCTTTTAAAACAGCGTCTAACCATCTTAGGGTTTTTACTTATTATCAATGGCTATTCCGATTCTTGAATTTACAAACATCACTACTGTAAAAAAAGATCAAATAACTGTTCTATAATTGAAATGATTTCCTAAAGAACAATTAGTTTTGTGTACAAATATAAATAAACATGAAGTTCGCTATGTTTTTGTTTATTTTCAGCTCACCACCGTTTACCATTTGTAATACCAAAAAATGATATCCTCCTCTAACTACATTCCATCAACAATGGACAGCCCAATACCTACAACTACTAACGACAATAAATTACTTAAATCGCTAACCTCTGTACATCTCCCACCACCTCCGCGAGCTTCTGCCGTTTATTATTCTCCTGTACTGGATCCAGCCTCTTTAAAGCGTTCAGCGACGTCGCTGGGTTTTGCTCCCAATCAACAGTTGGCAGACTCATCGTTTTCCACGTCTACCACACCCAAGCAAAGTTCTACTCACTTTCGCAGTGTGTCTCTAAACACGCCTGCTAGCAACAGCAGCAGCTTTGTAAACGCGCTATCGACGCCGCCGCCTAGTATTTCACATGAAAAACAAACTCATATTAGGCTAACAAAGGACATGGGTCAATCAGCGACGTCTCTCGCTTTGTCTGACACTCCGTTTATGCCTGTTCCCATGAAATCGGTACACTCGACTCCACTTCCCTTGCCATCTTCGGGGCTTCAGACCTATACAAACTCGTGCTCTAGCTTTGCAACAGGGCAAAAACCAGTGACAGGAACAAGTAGTGCAATTGGTTCTGCTAACACAAGTTATAATTCTCCTTATGACCCCAAGCTTACGGCGTTAAACAACATTATAAAGTTGTCGTACTTTCCAAACAATAACACCATTTGCAATAGCACAATGACAACATCGGCAGCAACAGAAGACCCTAGACTGTTTCAAATGAAAAATACCATGCCAACTTATTTTATACCGCATTTTGGGGCTCCATCTCCCAATCTGGGCTTATCAAGTGCAAGTAGCCACATTAGTAGTAACAATGGCAGCGAAATTCCCGAGCCTAAAGACATGCCACCCATTGTTGATGACGGCACAAAACCACCATATTCCTACGCCACTCTGATTGGTATGGCGATTCTTCGCTCTGAGGACCGCAAGCTCACACTATCACAGATCTACAAGTGGATCAATGAAACGTTTGTCTGGTACCAGACAAAAAGTGGCTGGCAGAACTCAATCCGCCACAATCTCAGTCTGAATAAGGCGTTTCGCAAGCAAGAAAGACCTAAAGGCGATCCGGGGAAAGGCCATTATTGGATTGTGGAGCCAGGATGTGAGTTTCAGTTTGTACGAGGGCGAACAACAAAGAGACAACAACAACCTAGCACATATTTAAGTTTGAGCCAGGACACTCAACAGCAGCAACAACAGGTATTGTTACCAGAGGGCGAATTAACGGAAAGTACTTCCAAGAAAGCGCCAAGCAAGACTTCTGTCGGCGAAACGGCGCACCACTCAAGCAACCTGCCGACTATCACGCACTCTAGAAAATTGCTGGAGCATTCCCCAGTTTTAACCAAACCATCGGCTCCGCTCAGCACAGCCGCGCTTTCAACGTCAAATAGTAAACCATCTAAAACTGATGGCTGTGACAAAGAAAATGAGGCGCACGAGAAGTTTCCAGCTGTGAAACTTGAAACAGTCAGTACCAATGGCTTGAGCCTCAAATCAGTACAAATTGTTGATTCAAATACATCACATCTGTCATCGTTTACCCGCAAACGGTCATTTGCCGAGGCTGACAAACCTTCTTCTATCACTGCTTCTTCTTCGCTTAAAAACAGTCTCGAAAACAACGGCAATAAGAAAAAGCAGCGCAAAAAAAGCCCACCGGCTTCGATTCAAGTACAACCTGTTCCAGTTTTAGGAAAAAACTTTTTGTATGACTCGTCGCTGAGTCAAAACTCGCCCAACAAGATGTGGTTTACAAATGTTGATGACCACATGGACACCGCGCAGGTTATCTACGATAACAGCGTAGTGATTAAGTCACCAATCCGCAACAACTTTGACTCAGAGTTAATGCTAGGAAAGGGCTTGGTTGTAAACGGGTCTGCAGCGCGTGGCGCGGCCAAGGACCATGCTCTGTCAATCATGACCCACATGCCGTCTAGCAGCAGAACTGGTATTGATGGTCTCACACCTAGCTACTACAAGTATCTTGGCCCAATATTTTCTCCTGTGGCTTTTGAGTTTGAAGACATTTATCCCTACTCACCCCTCAAAATGTCGCCGCAACGGCTGCGTTTTGGGATTTACCAGGACGATGACGTTGTATCGCGCACAGGATACGAATCATCGCAAATTATATCTGACCGTCGCAACAATTTTACTGATTATGGAGAAGTTATTGATGATCTGGCTGCTGATTCAGCGGCAGACAAACAACGTGTTAAACAATAGGTTTTTAAACTTTTTTTTTTTTTTTTTTTTCACTGAAACCACTAGGATTGGCTATGTGTCTAATAAGCTATTTTTTCTGGTAATGTTAACTTTAAGTGTATGTTTTTAATGAAATATAAAATTAGAATATTTTGGAAAAGGAAAATTTCCAACTAAAAGAAGATTTCTTTAAATACAATGTAAATGTGTTAAAATGTAATTACTGAAAATAATGAGTTATGGTCATATTTTGGTGATGTGTTTTTTGTTTTGAAGTGTTTTTTTTTTTTTTTTTTTTTTTTTTTTTTGTCTTTTCCTCCCAACGGGCGGCGGCGGCAATCGGCTGCGTTTTTCTTCCTCCCATCGTCGCATCGCGAACACCAGACAAGCACAGTACCGGAACCTTTCCCTCGACCTGAAAGCAACAGCATATATATACATCATAACACACTCACAACGATGCCAGCTATCCGTACAAGTCGATCCAAGAAGGCTCCTGAGGGCTTTTCCGAAATTGAAGATACCTTACTTGAATTTGAGAACCGGCTTAAAGACGGTATGTTGTTACCTCTATCCTTTCTTACTATTGAATGCATTCTTTTTGTTAATTTTTTTTGGTGAATTCATTTTACTACAATTTTTTGGTTTATTTTACTAACATTGCTTGTTACTCTTTAGCCGAAGCTGAGTCTTCTGACGGAAAGACGAAGAACGAGTCTCTTTGGCCCATTTATCAGATTCACCATCAGCGGTCGCGCTACGTCTACGACCTTTATTATACACGTGAACAGGCGATCTCGACCAAGCTTTACCAGTGGCTACTCAAGAACCGCTACGCAGACGCGAAACTCATTGCCAAATGGCGCAAGAGCGGCTACGAAAATTTGTGCTGTCTGCGGTGCATTCAAACGAAGGACAACATTCATGGCGGTACATGCATATGTAGGGTTCCGCGAAAAGAACTCAAGACTGATAAACCGGTGCAATGTGTGACGTGCGGGTGCCGCGGCTGTGCATCAACCGACTAAACTAACTTAGTCTTTTTTGTTTTACGTTTTCATCGTTCCCTTGTCGTCACTACTGTATATCAAGTTTTAACTTGTCATGTTATTTATGTGCAATTTTAGATCCCACTTTTTAAATCATTTACGTTTCTATAACTCATTTTGTAGGCTTCTCGGGGGCCCAGATCTTAACTGTGGAAATTACTTCTCCCGCCGTTCCAGGGTTAGGGTCACTGACATACCAGGTTAGGAATTGGAAAAATTGTTCAAAGTTAACTTTTGTTCTAACACAATCAACCGACCATCTAACATCAGCATCAGAACAACAAAAAAACATGTCCAGCAAACGACAGGCTGAAAATGAACCGGTAAGCATTTGTGAAATATAAATTGTGGTTTTTTTTTTTTTTAGTTCTTTCAAAACAAAAACAAAACAAAGGTTACTGGATTGTTAACAAATTCGAAATGCGCAGGTGGATGAATCCGATCTGCTCAACTTTGTGTGTTTGGGCGGCGGTAACGAGGTAGGCCGGAGTTGCCATATCTTCAGTTATAAAGGCAAAACCGTCATGGTGAGTACTCTTAAGTTCAATGATAATCTTGTGCTTTTTTTCATGAAAAGCGTTCTGACAATTTTTTTGTTTAACAGTTGGACGCGGGCGTTCATCCAGCATATTCGGGCATGGCATCGCTGCCATTTTTTGATGACTATGATCTTTCGACCGTCGACATCCTTCTCATCAGCCAGTAAGTGCCAATTGCTCTTTTCTTGTGCATGTGTAAAATCACTAATACCTACTATTTAGTTTCCATCTCGATCATGCTGCGTCACTACCATACGTTATGCAGCACACAAATTTCAAAGGCCGGGTCTTCATGACACACCCAACGAAGGCTATCTACAGATGGCTATTGAGTGATTTCGTCAAAGTCAGCACGGCGCCTGAGGCCACGCAGGGACTGTACACTGATGAGGATTTATCACAGTCGTTCACACGCATTGAGACAATTGACTACCACTCGACTATGGAGGTCAACGGAATCAAGTTTACCGCGTACCATGCAGGCCACGTACTCGGTGCCGCCATGTACTTTATAGAAATTGCCGGAGTTAAGGTCATGTTTACAGGTGACTATTCGCGCGAAGAAGATCGCCATCTCAATCAAGCGGAAGTACCGACACAGCGCCCGGACATTTTAATCACAGAATCTACTTATGGCACGGGTATTCACCAGCCTCGCCCGGAGAAGGAGAATCGACTCACCACACTAATTCATTCGACTATTAACAAGGGTGGCCGCTGCTTGTTGCCTGTGTTTGCGCTGGGACGCGCGCAGGAGATTTTGCTCATTCTTGACGAGTATTGGGAGAACCACCCAGAGCTCGAAGGTGTCAAAATTTACTACGCGTCGTCTCTTGCGCGCAAGTGTATGGCAGTGTTCCAGACCTATATTAATATGATGAATGAGAGCATTCGCAAAAAGTTCCGTGATAGCCGGACGAACCCATTCCACTTCAAGCATATCAAGAGTATCAAGAGTCTCGACAGGTTTGACGATCTGGGCCCATGCGTGATGGTTGCGAGTCCCGGTATGCTACAGAACGGTGTGTCGCGTGATCTGCTGGAGCGCTGGGCGCCCGATTCTAAAAACGCATTGATCTTGACAGGTTACTCTGTGGAAGGCACAATGGCAAAGCAAATTCTCAACGAACCCACTGAGATTCCGTCCTTCCGCGCACCCGAAATCAAGATTCCGCGCCGCCTCACAGTAGAGGAGCTTTCTTTTGCAGCTCATGTTGACTTCAAAGAGAACTCTGAGTTTATTGATCTTGTAGGCGCGCAGAAAATCATTCTTGTGCATGGTGAGCAGAATAATATGGGCCGCCTTCGCAGTGCACTTATGAGTAAGTACCAGGACCGTAAGGGCACAGATAACGAGGTAAAGATTTACAACCCAAAGAACTGCGTGGAGCTCGATCTGCCGTTTCGGAGTGTCAAGTATGCGCGTGTTGTGGTTACTTCCGAGACAGGTGCTTTTGAAGACGTTGACGATGAAGACGGCGAAAAGAAGGCTTCTGCTTCGAAGGCGGTGACAGCACCACTACAAGAGGGACAGATCGTGTCTGGCGTGTTGGTTGAGAAGGACTTTGAGATCAGCTTGGTGGGACCTGCAGACCTGCGAGAGCACACGAGTCTAACTACAAGTGTGGTACGCGAACGGCAGACTGTAGTGGTTGACGCCGGCAGCGATTTAGTGCGGTATCATCTTGAGCAGATGTTTGGCGCGGTTGAGGTGCTGGCTGACGATGAGGATGCTACTGAGTTCCGTGTGATGGGTACCGTAAATGTCACTCACGAGGGCAACCAGAGCATGATTGAGTGGGAGGGAAACGCGATGAATGACGCTATTGCGGACTCGGTACTTGCAATTTTGCTTGCTGTGGACTCATCGCCAGCATCAGTCAAGCTCTCGTCGAAATCATGCTCGCATGATCACGGTTCTGACAATACTACTACGGCGGCTGCTAATGAAACTTGTTCAAAGGAACACAAGTCTAAACGCGTGATTACGTTAGATGAGCGCGTTGAAGGCGTTCTTGCCATTCTCCGTGCACAGTTTGGATCTGCGCTCAAGTATGACCTCCCCGCAGACGGTGCTACCAGCAGCGTACCAACTAAGGCGACGATTGAAATCGATAACCTTGTAGCTGAGATTGATTTTGAAAGTTTGTCTGTAGTTTGTGAGCGGTCCAAGATTTTGCAGCAGCGCGTAAGCCATGTGCTGGAGCGTGCCGTTGATACTGTTGCGCCGCTCGCACAGAACTTTTCAGTGCCGGCGGCGACGGCGGTGATAGCAGCAAAAGGGGCATCAGTGGCTAAAACCACTGTCGAAGTCAAATAAGGTCATCAGATGGTGTACAGAGACCTGCTTTTAAAATTTTATTGAATTGTTTTAAACTCAGTTTTTTTTTTTCAAACTTTTTTGGAGATCATTTACTGTTGATATCTTTCTTCATGTCACACTAATGGTGATAGTAGAACTAAAAATGGTTTGTTGAAATAATACTTTCTTAGCAATACTCATAATTATCCATAACACTACATTTAAATGTATTTAACCATATTACAATACAAACTGATATAAAGCTCCACACACGCAATCAAAAAAAAAATTAACAATTTACTATGTACAAGGCAAAGTCTTTGGCGTCAGAGCGCGTTACAAGTTTTAATTATTTTTAATCTTTAGTAAATTATTTTTAAAATTCTGATGATGCCGAAACTCTTTTTTGGATTACATGACGCTTCCTTGAACAAACAAAAAAAGTAAAAGGGAGAGAGAGAGAGAGTGGGTGTGTGAAAACAAGTACATACGTATAATATATAGTCAGGAACATGGTTTTTTTTCAGTCATCTGTAGTAGGGTAGGCCGATACCGGAGGTTTATGCAAGCAAATAAACAAACAAAAAAACACACAAAAAAAAAAAAACTTTCAACAGGGTAGTTTAATTAAATGAACTACTCAGTTAACGAGTTGAAAAATTGCAGGAGACAAGGTAAAAAGCTCAATTACAACTCTAAGGCCCATCTTCTTACCAAGAAAGAAAAAAGAACAACAACAAACTTGCACTCAACCGTTCAA
The DNA here is from genome assembly GCA_030463015.1 of Geotrichum citri-aurantii. Taxonomy (NCBI): domain Eukaryota; kingdom Fungi; phylum Ascomycota; class Dipodascomycetes; order Dipodascales; family Dipodascaceae; genus Geotrichum; species Geotrichum citri-aurantii. The sequence continues at coordinate 9,322 of JAKVQX010000476.1, forward strand.
TTTTTAAAATCTCCTTTTCATTTACTTTTAATTATTCATAAGTATAGGTTATTCATTTAAATCGCTTTTATATATATGATATGATTTACACAATTGGTCTTATTTATATTTTGTACAAGAATAAAGAAACGGAAAAAAGATGAGGTCTAAAACAATCTCTGTCTTTAGATGTTCTTTTCCTTAGCAAGCTCCTCAATGATAATGGACTTGATGAGATCGAGATCAGGCTTGTCAGCGTAGAGGTGCTTCTTCTCCTTGGTGACCATATCCTTAAATTCCTGGGGAAGGACATCATCTTCAAACGAGTAACCCTCAATTCCTTTAAGAGCGAGATCAACAGCATCTGCAAACTTGGCGGGGTGAGCGGTGGAGAGCGCCACAAAGTGCTGGGCCTCACCCTTGGGCTGTGCCTCAACAGCACGAAGAGCAGCAGTGACAGCAACAGACGAATGAGGGTCGAGAATGTACTTGGGGCTGACCTCGGTGTAGACCTTTTTAATAGTGGAAGTGGTCTGCTCATCAGAGGCACGCTCACTTGAGAAGTGCGCGCGAGCTGCCGAAAGCACAGACTCAGGAACGCTGAAAGAGCCAGTGGTCTTCAGATCGTTCATCCACTTATTAACAGTGGAGCCAGCCTCGCTGTTAGAAGAAGCAATGTTCTCTCTGGCAAGGTACCACAGGAAGCGCTCAAAGTTACTAGACACAAGAATGTCCATGGCAGGCGACAAAGTAGCATGCACAACAGGGCCCTCGGCCGCAGACGCACTCTTGGAGTAGCTGCCAGACTTAACAAATCTGTCGAGAATGTCATTGGCGTTAGTGGCAATGATAAGCTGGTTGACGGGAAGACCCATCTTCTTAGCGTAAAAGCCAGCAAGAATGTCACCAAAGTTACCAGTAGGGACAATGTAGTTAATCTTCTTAGCAAGGGCCTGGGGACCACCAGGAACAGTTCTGGCAAGAGTGAAGAAAGAGTGGAAGTAGTAGGTGATCTGGGCAAGAATACGGGCCCAGTTAATGGAGTTGACGGCGCCAACATGGTACTTGTCGTTGAACTGCTTATCACCAAAGATCTGTTTAACAAGGTCTTGGCAGTCATCAAAAGTGCCGGTGACGGAAATAGTGTGAACATTAGGGTCAAGAACCGAAGTCATCTGAGCTTCTTGAATAGGGGAAACTCTACCGTTGGGGTAGAGGATGAAAACAGAGACATCCTTCTTGTTGCGAAGACCGTAAATGGCGGCGGAACCGGTGTCACCAGAAGTAGCACCGACGACAGTGATAATGTCACGATCAGCGGCATCCTCGGCCTTACCAGCGTTGCGTCTGGTGAGGAAGTACTCAAATAGGTTACCCACGAATTGCAGGGCAACATCCTTGAAAGCATAGGTGGGGCCGTGGAACAGCTCGAGCAGGTACAGACCCAGATCCTGATTCAGAGTGGTGAGCGGGGTGATATCCTCAGCACGGAATGTAGAGTAGGACTTCTCGACAAGCTTCTTCAAGTCAGCGGCAGGAATTTCGTCATCAGAGATGTAAAGCGACAGAATGTTGAAAGCGAGCTCCTGAAAGCTGAGATCCTTCCACTCCTCAAGAAAGTTCTCGGGAAGGTTGGGGATCTCAGTGGGGATGTAGAGACCTCCATCGGGGGCAAGACCCTGAATGACGGCCTGCTCGAAAGACAAGTAGGGCTCGGTGGACGAGCGCGTGGAAAGGTATCTTTGACTGTTAGAAACCATTGTGATTGGGTGATATGTGCTAAATAAAGTGATGATGAAGAAAGAGAAGGTTGATTTTCGGAGAAATCAAGTTTTACACCACGTTGTGAATGAGTCAAATCAACGTTTAAAATTTTTATTATGGAAACACAGCAAACACAGCAAAATTACGAAAAGACGGAATAAACTTAAAATAAAATCTTCGGTTCAACACAAGAGAACTCCAATTTTGCCTCCCTGAAAAGCCAAAAAGCCAGAAAAAATTTGTTTTTGTTATTTAAGTCTAGAAATGAACGTCAGCACCCATAGCCATGGATGCGATCATGAAAAAGTTTAGCGAAGCAACCAGCGTCAAAATGATTACCGCTATAATGTTTGTCAATTTGCTGTTGCTCATGTCAACATACTCCGATACAACAACGCTTGCCTCACTATTGAAAGACTGCTGCGAGGAGCTTTCCTGAGGTACCGCTGAGTATCCTTCGTCTAAAGTGCTAGTGCTCGACAGTGAACCGTTCACAACAGGAGTAACACGCACGCGCATGACGTTCTTTTTGCATGTGAAGTAAAGCAGAGGCGCGGTAACGAACGGCAACAACAGTGATAACACCACCTGCGAGCCGTTCAAGACGTCGACAAGACCTTTACGGCCAACAAAAAAAGCGACAAAAAGACACGGCATGATTGCCACGCTTCTTGTGATCAGGCGACGTATCCATGGCTTGACTGACCAGTGAATAAAACCTTCTGATACCATCTGGCCAGAGAGCGTGCATACAATACCAGATGATTGACCAGAGAAAAGCAGCGCCAAAGCAAAAACAGTACCAGCCGCAGGCGACAAAAACTTTCTCAGCATTTCGTAAATAGAGAACAAGTCCGCATCAACGGCATCTGGGGTGTTGGTCAAAGCAGCACCTGCAACGATCAGAATTGTAGCGTTAACAAACACAGCAAACGTGAAAAGAGATAGAATGAGCTCCACGATCGAATACTTCATAGCGTAGTTAATTGCGTGAATACTTGGTTTGTATTTAAGCGTTTCGTAGTCATCCTCAGAAGTGCCATTGTCATTAAAATAGCCGTGTTTCTTGTCGTAATCGCGCAGACGGGGCTGGACGAGACCAGAGCCCAGGTAGAGCGAGTGGGGCATGACGGTCGCTCCAAGAATACCACACGAAAGATAAAGGCCTTGTGTCTCTAGCAGCTCGGAAGATGGAAAGCAGCCGCGAAATATAGCTCCCTTATCCAGGTTTTTGAGACTGTACAGCAAGGTTGCGAAGCAGATAACTACAACAAAAACAAGTGCTGAAACCATATACTCAAAGATACGTACAATTTTCATCTCACCATTAGGTCTGTACGCAATTAGAATAATGAGTACGTCAATAATAGTTAGCGTGACGCCGACAGACAACGGTATGTTGAAAAGAATATTTAGTGACACGGCTGTACCAACCACTTCGGCCAGATCAGTAGCAATAATAGCAATCTCGGCCATTGTGTAGATGACAATACAGAGCCATCTAGGAAGTTCGTCTCGACACTTTTGTGCTAGATCCTTTCCGGTAACCGAGCCCAGTTTGATGCACAAAGTCTGTAAGAAAGCCGCGAACAAGTTCGACACAAGAATAACAAAGAGCAGCTTGTACTGGTAAAGGGCGCCAGCAGAAATAGCAGTCGAGTAATTGCCGGGGTCTATGTATGCGACAGAAACCATTACACCAGGTCCGATGAACTTGCTATACTTGATCAGCGATTTGATCACACTGGATCTGCCAAACTTAAAAAAGCCATAACCACTACTGGAAGAACCGGCGGCGTATGAAGGGCCGTAATCAGCCTGGGATGGTCCGGAACTAGACAGCGGAGTGCGCTCAGAAACAGTCATGTTGCGAGCAAGAAAAAAAAAAGAAACCAGAGGAAAAGGGTATTTAATAAAGAGGCCAAATTTTTTTTTTTTTCAGAAAAACATTTAGGAAGAAGAATGGCACAGGCTCAGTTAAGTTTTTTTTTTTTTTTTTTTTTTTGGACCGAATAAAAAAAAGATGGGGAAGAACGGAGCCAGCAGTTGGGTACCGTGAAAGTTATTTCAGTACAATCAAGCAGCTGACGCTGAAAAAAAATAAAACATCATCAACAACAATAAATAACAACCACGACCTCAAAGTGCCAGTTACTATTTTGTGACTTATTGAAGCTCACTACAGAAACAAATAGTCACAAAAATGTAGTCGCCGGAACATCCCGTGCGGTGTTTTTTGTCGTCAATTTATCGTGTGACAAAACTAGAGACTCAATAATTCGAGAACTTGAAAAAAAAAAAAAAAATTATTACTGTGCTTGGCAACTCTTGCCCACTACGGCAACCATTGCATCATAAAACTTTATTTTTCAAACTTCCGCCATAGTATGCTCTCTCAAGTGCAAGTACAAAAATTATGGCACAAGTTTTTGTGGTTATTTTTTCCGAGAGATGGTTAACTCTTTGTTTTTTTAAAGGACATGTTTTACTGTAGTTAAATGAAATAAGAACCTGTAAGGATAAATCAAGATTGCGTGTTATATTCAACTACATTTAGATTTTTGAATAAAAGTTGAAAAAATGTTGATTAAAAATAAATTAGCACATATTAAACGTTGAAGTAAAAAACAGATATCACAACATATAAATAAAGTAAATCAAACTAGATTGGAGGTATCCAAGCCTTTCGACCCTTCCTGGGGCTTTTCTGAAAAGAATGAAGTGTTTTTAAAAACCACTACAGAATCTCTGGCCGTGCCGCTACTCCCTGGCTCAGCCGTCTGCAACCCACTGAAGTCCGCATTGGCCTTGTCGTCACCCTTCAATTGAAACTCACTCTCGCTAAACGGCACACCCTGTACGCGAACGTTACCGGTCTGGAAGCTGTACTTGTCTATGCGTTTTGCCTCAAGAAACATTATGATACCTGCTCCAATGGTGCAACCAAAACTGGCACCTATCAGCGTACCCGTTGCCCATGGTGGCCGTGTATAACGATTGTAATTCCACATAACAAAGCACATCAAAACTTGAAAGATAGAATTGAAAATGTACAGCAGGATCACTGTCATCAGCTTCCACTCGCTTGTAAATCCTAACCAAAACCATTTGCTATGAATCTTGAGAATTTTCGCGCTGCTCTTCTGGTCGCCCAAGTAGCGACCACGGATCCATAAATATAAGTCACGCAGACGAATTGGGAACAGCCCAAGACCCGTTATAGAAAACAGCGCGTTGAGAATTTGGGAATCAATTTCCATCCAAATCTGCCGTGGTGAATGTTCCTTATTATTCGGGCCCCATTCTCTAGACATTGCCGGTGCAGCATTGCAAAGCAGCAGAAAGAGCATACCACCAAACGCAATAACAAGCAAGAAGTAAAGCGTTACCGCAAAGCCTTTGAGAGTCATGACGTACTTGCCAAAAAGCTTTACGTACTCTTTAACAAGAAAACGAAATATTTTTAGACGGCGCTTAAAGATTTGGCGCTTTGTGTGCTCACGTTTGAACTTGACGTTTGCTGCGGCCGTGGGCCGAGGCTCTGGACGGTCCTTACCGTTTGCATCAAAAATCTCGTCGTCGTCGTTATTAAAAAAATACTGTCCTGCTGCCATCAAACTTTTTGGCGCTGGGATAGCAGCGAACGCGAGAGCAACTGCACCAACAAAACCCTGCGTGTTTTCGAGATTGGCATACTTATTAACAGCAATGGAGGTGTGTCGACGAACCCAGATTCTACTTATCTCTGGAGGCTCTTTATCTGTTTCTAAGGGATCTGGTGCGCCATTTGTAGATGGTAATTTACTACTTTCTGCTTGACCACGGTAGGCAGAGCCTTCCTGCTGCAAGGCCCCTTCATTTGCTGTTTGAGGTAGTACCGACTGTGAAGGCATATAAGATGTTAAAGCAAGTTCATCGGCTGTCGGTTCGTTGATACTTTTCGGCAAAATTTGCGAGATAAGACCTTGGCGTCCAGATGCGACGCCGGAAAGCTGTGACCGGCCTGGCTCTGCTTCTGACGACACGAGTAGTGGTTTCGACGACTGTCGTGCAGATACAAACGAATGAGACGCCATGCTTTCAAGAGCGTATGGACTTTTTACAGAAGTGGCATCGTTTTGTTCAGACTGGCTTTCACGGTTTATGTCGAGATCTTTATTTTCCTCGTCCTCGTCTGTAGACTGGCTCACTTCGCTTTTAGTGTCATTGTAGACATCATCATCATCATCATCACCATTTTCAACAATCGGAGAAAATGTGTCATTGTTATTTGAAAGATCTGAGGCTTTATCAGACGTCACTGTATCGTCATCATGAGCGCTCATATTGTTGATCTGTTAAGCGAGTGTTGTTATCAGTGCTAAAGATGAAAATAAACAAACAAGAGAATATTTAATTAAAAGTTTAGTTATTTTTGGGATAGAACGGCTATCGTTTTTTTTTTTTTTTTTTTTTTCCTTTTCGTAATCTCAGGGTTTTTGACATTTTGAAAGCAACAGTAGCGATGACGTTAACTAACAACTTTGTATGTTGAGCCAACCAATATGGGAATTAATTAAACTAAGGGATATGTTTTTCTTAATCTTTGTAGTTAGCAGTTTTAATGAAAGGATGGAATAAAAATTTAAAAATTTGAGCGTACGAACTAGCTAGTCAGGTGTGACAGCAAAAAAAAAAAAAAAATAAATCAGTGATTCGTAAAGCTAATAGACAGAAAAACCCACGGCTGAGATATGCAGACAAAAAGCAAATGCCAGAAAATTTAGTGACAAATCGTAGACACCGAGATGAAAATACATTAAATCTATATGAAAATAAAAAAAAATTTCAAACTTATTAGCAAACTAAAAAAAAAGATCTTTTGGTAACCTTCTTTAATTTTACATAATATGGCTTATTGAAAAAGCTCTTAAACCATCAAAACGAAGGTTATAATAACAAGTATAATGGTAGTGGCAGTGGTGATAGTAGTAGTAGTAGTAGTAGTAGTAGTAGTAGTAGTAGTAGTAGTAGTAGTAGT
>JAKVQX010000477.1:0-16050 GCA_030463015.1 Geotrichum citri-aurantii
AAATAAAAAAAAAAAAAAATTAAAATCACCTTATTTCTTCTTGTTTTTGTCCTGCTGTCTATAAAACCCGTAAAAAAAAAAAAAAAAAAAAAAAAAGAAACAAACAAAACTCACATACAAACACACGCATAGAATAAACACACAAATGTTTAACCCAGTCTTTTCAGGTTCGTCTGAAGGTGCAACGATTGCTCGAAAAGTTACCCCCAAATCTAAACAGGATCTACAAAATCTCATGATCATTAAATATATTTAAAGAAAATCATAAGAATTGATTTTTTTTCTTCTTTTGATTCATTTCTTTCTTCTCCTTTTTTTCTAAAATACAATTCTTCTTTCTATCTTTTATTCCTTATTTAATACCTTTTGTATTTCTAGGCATATACTGACGTTCAATTACTCCGCAAAAAAGTAAAAACAAATAAAAAAACACACACATAATCATCACAACATTATAATGCTAAAGTATTCAACCAGGGCACTTCCTAGAGCAGGTTCTAGACTCTACTCCACTCGTTCTAGATCCCCCTCCACATTGTCAACGTTTCTGAAAACATCCACCAAACTCGCTACTGGAGTGGCCATTGCCTACGGCGCTGGCATTTATTTCGCATCGGTTAACACCAACTTCCACAACACATTCACCACTTATGTCCCGCTCGCTGGCACCATCATTGACTTTTTAGAGGAGCGCGAATACCAGAAAAAGTTCACAAAAATTACACACAAAGAGGCCGAGAAAAACTTTACTCCACTGACATCCGCTGTCGAAAAGTCAACGGCCTCTTCGTCTCTAACAAGCGAGCAAGACGACCCTGTGGGTAGTGGGGCCAAAACAAAGAAACTTTCAGCCAACTCCAGCGCAACATCTGCCAAATCAAACAAGGACCCATTGTCGCCAAAACGCTTTTTCAATGCCGTGTCTGGTACCGTAGGCGAAGAAGACCGCGAGTATTTGCCTCTCGTTTTGCTTCCCGACGACCGGGATGAGCTTGTAAACCACGTTGCCATGTCCTTGAACGATCTCATTTCAGGCTATAACGCGTCCGCAATCACTGAGGATACAATGTTGTCTGCCTCAAAGGCGCTAGCCAGCCTCGCGCAAAGCAGCGTCTCCATTGCGCCGCATTATGCTCAGGTCATTATGCAGAAAGCTGAAAACTTTAAGCAGCTTTACCAGAGCTATCAAATCATCTGGGACGAGTACCTTGAAAAGCAAGGTGAAAATCAACTGGCAACGAACGCCGCAGACAGCTTAAAAGCAAACCCTGTGTTTGTGGACTACAATCATCGTCTTTCAGAAGAGATCAATGAAACTGAGCTGCTACTTGTCAAGTTTATCCACGCGGGCAAGCGAGGCAGAGATCTCGATGCGAACGACGCCGAGTATGTCAGATTCCAGAAACTCAAGTCGGAGACCCCGAAAAAGAAAGTCTACTTACCGCTAGCGTCGTCCAATACCAGCAGCTCCACTCGCAATAGCAGCAGTAATAACAACATGGACCGTGCAAGTGCGGGCGCACCCAAATACGATGCCGCGTATGGAGGATTTGACGGGTTGGACATGGCACTTCGCGTGGAGCTGGCCTTAACGCTGCTCGTAACTGCGTTGCAGCATGAAAACACGCCGGTCGTGGCAACGTACATTCAGGGCGTTCGCGATGCGGTGGCAACGTGTCCGGACGATACGAGCCGCGAGAGTGTGATCAATGAGGCGCTAAGATCTGTCACTGTACCAAAGGACCTCGACCTACGCCCCGTGTTGCATGATATCATCTTTTACGACAAACATTTTTAGGATACCAGTAGGAATCCACAATTTTTTTTTTTGTCAATTTTTTTGATCTGGTTTTTTTTGTGTTTTTATTTTATTTTATATATTTATTTTCTGTAAATAGTTAATGCATGGGCTTTTTGTTGAAAAGTTACGAAAGAGCACGGCCATTCTTAGGGTCTGTCTAGGATGGCAGTTGATGATTGGAGCATGTTTGACACGGCAGTCTGTGGCCGTGTCTAGAGCCGGTCTAGCACGGCACCAGGTTCAGGATTTTGGTCCCAAATCACCAATTGCCCAGATCGCTCTTTCACTGAATGTGGGTGGGTAGCATGTGTATGTCAACAGCAAAAAAAAAAAAAAAAAACACTTGAGTGCTCTCTTTTGTAAATGCTTTTTAAACCCTCCTTGTCTTCTTTATTTTATTTTTTGCCTTTCTTTCTTTCCTCTTTAATTTATTTTAACATCTAATACTTTTTTTTTAATCATATTTCATCTTCAATAATGTGCGGCACTGACATTTCTTCACAACGAGACGTGCTTCCTGCGGGCCTTAAGCCCGTCCATTACGATCTCAAGCTCACCGACATCAATGTTGAAAAACTGACCTTTGTGGGTCATGTTGACATTGAGTACAAGGTCATTCAGGATTCCACTGCCGTTCATCTTAATACTACCGACCTTGATCTCAAGTCTGCCTCTGTCAAGATCGACGATAAGACCATCTCTGTCACCGCCATCAACTACGATGCTGCTACCCAGGTCTCTACTCTGGAGCTCGCTGAGCCCATCAAGAAGACTGAATCACCTGTGCTGGTCTCTATTGACTACACCGGTGTGATCCATTCAGATATGGCTGGTTTCTACCGCTCGCAGTACAAAGACGTTGACGGCAACGATAAAATCATGCTTTCTACACAGTTTGAAGCTACAGACGCGCGCAAGGCCTTCCCCTGTGGCGACGAGCCTAGTCTCAAGGCCACTTTTGATGTCTCAATTGCAGTGTCTCAGCCCAACTGGACTGTTCTCGGTAACATGCCCGTCGCCTCGTCGAGCACTGAGAATGGTATTACTACCGTCAAGTTTGAGCGTACTCCCATTATGAGCACTTACCTGCTTGCCTGGGTCATTGGCGAGCTCGACTACGTCGAGTCTTTTACTGAGCGCGAATACAATGGCAAAAAAGTGCCAGTCCGTGTCTACACGACCAAGGGCCGCAGTAAAGAGGGTCAGCTCGCGTTGGACACCGCTACCAAGATCATTGACTACTTCTCGACTATTTTTGAGATTGACTACATGCTCCCCAAGTGTGATTTGATTGCAGTACCTGAGTTTGCCGCTGGCGCGATGGAAAACTGGGGTCTGATCACGTATTCCACCACCGCGCTATTGTATGATGAGGCTACCAGTGACAGCTCGTTCCGCGTCTGGGTGCTTGAAGTTGTCGCCCATGAGCTTGCCCATCAGTGGTTTGGCAACCTGGTCACAATGTCCTGGTGGAACGAACTTTGGCTCAACGAGGGCTACGCTACTTATGCCAGTTGGCTTGCAGTGGACCATCTCCATCCTGAATGGCAGGTTTTCTCCAAGTTCGTTACTGATGATCTTCAGGGCGCTCTTGGTCTCGATTCGTTGAGAACTTCGCACCCTATTGACGTTCCTGTCAAGAGCGCTCTTGATGTTGATCAGATCTTTGACAACATTTCGTATCTCAAGGGTGCTTCTGTTATTCGTATGATTAGTACGCAGCTTGGAGATGATGTTTTCATCAAGGGCGTTTCTAATTATCTCAAGAAACACTCTTACGGCAACTCCACCACAATTGATTTGTGGGACGCACTATCTGAAGCTAGTGGTACTGATGTTAATGCTGCTATCGGCATTTGGACTCTGAAGATTGGTTTCCCTCTGGTTACTGTCACTGAAAAGGATAACGGCGAGGTTGTTCTTCGCCAAGACCGCTTTTTGGGTAGCGGTAATGTCAAAGACGAAGAGAATCAGACTATTTGGTGGATTCCTTTGTCTATTTCCTCTGGTGCTGAGTCTTCTAGCGTTGTTCCCAATGTTCCGTCAATTCTCAACGCCCGTGAAATCACCATCCCCGAACTGGCCAACCGCGACTTTTTCTTGCTTAACAAAAACCAAACCGGTGTCTACAGAGTCAAGTACTCGCAGGAACGTCTGGAAAAGATCACCTCTAACATTGAGAAGCTTTCGTTGAATGATAAGATTGGTCTTCTTGCTGATTCTGCTGCTACTGCTTCTGCTGGTGTGTCTAAGACGGATAGTATTCTTACTGTTATTCTTTCTTACAAGGAAGAAACTAACTACAACCTCTGGAGTGAAATCCTTGCCCAGTACTCGTCCCTTAAAAACAAGGCGTTTGAGCAGCCCAAGGAGACTATTGATGGTCTTCAGGCTTTTATCCGTGACGTCATTTCTATCAATTTTGAAAAGCTTGGCTGGGAGTTTGCTGAGAGCGATGACTACCTCACCGTTGAGCTGCGTAGCTCGCTTATTGCTACTGCTATTGGCAATGGCCACACTGAAGCTATCAAGATTGCAAAGGAGAAGTTCTTTGCTTGGAAGAACGGTGACAAGAAGGCCATCCACCCGAGCATCCGTAAGGCTGTCTTCTTTGCTGCTATTGCCAACACTGAAGGTGATGAACTCAAGGAAGTGTATGAGACAATTTTGAACGAATTTGAAAACCCTTCCACTGTTGATTCCAAGGTCATTGCGCTCTCTTCGCTTGGTTGCGTCAAGGACGCTGCTTATATTGATCGCAGCTTGCAGATTATCCTTTCTGGCAAGATCCCCGCTCAGGACATTTACGTGCTTTTGGGCTCAGTCTCGCTTAACCCGCTGGGCCGCTGGCGTGCGTGGGAGTTTGTCAAGGCAAACTGGGACACCCTCGTTACTCGTTTCGGTACCAACCTGAGCAGTTTCAACAACATTCTGCGCTCTGTGTTGACCCGCTTTTCGTCGCAGGCGGCCTACGACGATATTGAGGCGTTCTTCAAGACTAAGGATATCAAGGGTTCTGAGCGGATCATTGAGCAGGGCCTGGATATTACCAAGACCTCTGCGCAGTGGATCAGTAGAGACGCGGGTGTCATCCGTGCCTGGCTCGAGGAGCACAAGTATGTTTAAACGGTAAGAGTGTGGAAATGAAATCAAACATGTTTAATAATTTATATGGTAATGGCGATTTAGTAATTTTTGTTTATCTAATTTTGAATATTTAATTTGATTCAATCGAGTGTAATTAATAGAAAAAAAAATATATTCTAAGAAGAGAAATTTGTGACACAAAACGGTTTTTTAAAAAATTTTGAAAATTTTGGTTAAGGTTTGAGCTTATTTTATGGGGCTTAAATAGCTAGTTAATACTACTTTGAAATGTTTTTTACCAAGCACAGCAAATGTAGTAAAAATTCCTTATCTTGTTTACAAATTGAAGCATCAAAAGTTAATAAATCTGAAAAATTCACCATGTTCCTTTTTCTAGATTTATAAATCTACGTATTTATTTTACTTTGTGTCTGTTTCGAAAATGCCTTGACTTGTGCTTGAGAGTCTGTGCAAAAAAAAAAAAAAAAAAACTCCCATTGCGAGAGAGAACTCCCAACACCAGCAAGGGCAAGGGCCTCCATAAATTTTTAATTTTTTTTTTTTTTTTCAAATTTCTTTTGATCCCAGATCTCAGATCAGCATAACAGATTTTATTTTTAAAAAAACCTGGAGCGTGCACACACACACACACACGCACAAACTCACGATAAATCACACAAAAAACCATGAGTAAAATTCCAGCATATAACATTTATATTGGCGATCTAGCCTCACTGGAAACTGCAAAGGCAACTGGAATCACCCATGTTGTGAGCCTGGTGGCCGGCGCCTTGCCACCGACGTTTGATCCGAACGCTTTCGCGGGCCATCTTCACATTGAAGTGGACGACGACGAGGAGACCGATATAATGAAATACTTTGCCGACTCAAATAAGTTTATCTCCGATGCATTGAGTAGCAGCGCCGAAAACAAAGTGCTTGTACACTGCGTGGCTGGCATGTCGCGGTCTGTCACGACAGTGCTAGCATATCTCTTACAGCAAGCTCTAACCTCAAGGACCTCCGAATCCAGCGAGGCCCTGACGGCAGAAGCAGCTGAGTCTGAGATAGACCGCCTGCTTGCCGAGCAGATTGCTCCAGCGCGGGGCCCGTCCGCGGCGCCAAACGCATCATTTTACGAGCAACTGACCATTTACGCGCGCTCGGGCTGCGAGGCGTCGCCCGCGCGCCCGCTGTACCGCCAGTGGGTGCTGCGCCAGCAGGCCGCGTCCGGCGTGCCGCCCGAGGCCCCGCGCTACGTCTCGGCCATCTCGCGCGAGGCTGGCGTCGAGGGCCGCCCTGCCAGCATCCTCCGCTGCAAAAAGTGCCGCACGCCGCTGGCGGCCTCTGCGGGGTTCATTCCGCACGCTCCCCCCGCGGATCCCAGCGCGGCGGCGTTTTCCCACGGCTACCGAAAGAGCATGGCAGGCCCGGCGGCGGGCGCGAACATGGCGCCCCGTAATGGTATGCTTTTCACATCGTCGCTGCCGACGCAGTGCATGCAGTACTTTATGGAACCCGTGTTGTGGATGCGGCCGGAGCTCGAAAAGGGCCAGATTGACGGCAAGCTTGGCTGTCCAAAGTGCGCGGCGAAGGTTGGGAGCTATAGTTGGTGTGGCGGCAAGTGTAGCTGTGGCACGTGGATCACGCCTGCTATTGAGATACAGCGTGCGCGAGTAGATGAAGTCCGCGTGTAGAGCCTGCTGTAAGCGTGTGTGTGTGCCAAAAAAAAAAAAAAAAAAAAAAAAAAAAAGCAGCAGTGGCTAGAACAACAACATCAAATAATGAAGTATATAAGTTTTTATGTACTGGTATGATTTTGTGAATTGTAATTATGAATTTTTTCTTAAAACTCAGACTGAAAAGAAAAATAATAAGTCTCTAAGGCAGTTTTTTTTGCTCCCACACACACACACATTTTCACAAACATTACGTTAAAATCAATTACAGATTTTTTTTTTCTTCTATTTAAAGAAGCTAAGCGGTCTAAAAGGCTTTTACAGTTATTGGAATTGAGACCAAATTTTTTTTAAAAAAAGGGCAGTAACTGTATTTACAGTATATAAAATTTTTGAAACTTTACTTATTAAAATTATTGTTGGTACCATCAACACAAAAACAAAAAGAATCCAAAAATTTGAAAGAGAAGGAAAAAAAATATAAGTAAGCGAACAAATTCTATATCAGTGTCAAAGACCGACTTTTTTTTTAAAAACTGTTACAGAAACAACAAATTAACGTGTTTGCTTGATATTACACTTGTTCTTTATTATGATTTGAAAAATTTACAACTTGTGTTTCTTCTTGGGTTAACATTGTTACACTTCTCTTTTTTCAAAGCCAGTGCTAATCAAAATTGAAAAAAATTAAAAACAAGATTTTGAAAGAGAAAACTTGAGAAAAAAAAGATAAAATTGTTTTTGTAATTACTTTATTGAAAACAAAATCTAGTAGTTTTACTTTTTAATATTTTTTTTATTTTTTTTTTCATAAAATTTTGATATCAGACCTACATCAGAATTTTTTTTGGCACAACTTAACTTTAATCAAACTAAAAAAATTGTATAAATTGATCTCTTTCGATAATTTCTAAAATAAAAAACTTTGCCTATTGAAAAAGTGTTAAAAAAATCAAAAATGCCGAATACTCAATTATTTTTGAATTTTTTAAAACTATGTATAGATTCTCTAGAGCTTCTGTCCGATCATTGCTTTTCATCTCAAATTGTGACATAATCACCTATATTTTCATGACTCAGCAACAACATCCCAACTTGCAAAATTTCAGCTCCGGTTTTTTCTTTCTCCTTTTCACAATCACCAACTAGCCCAAATTGTAACTATTTTACTATGGGGTGAGTGTCTACTACCACCAATCTGTGCCATTGTTTGTACTAATCGTTTTTTGTTTTTTTATACAGTGTCCCTGCTTTCTTTCGATGGATTTCTCAGAAATATCCCAAGATTATCTCCTCTGTGATTGAGGAGCCAACCAAACTTATTGACGGCGTCGAGTACCCCGCCGACTACAGCAACCCAAACCCGAATGGTGAGCTCGACAATTTGTATCTCGATATGAATGGTATTGTGCACCCGTGTACCCATCCGGAGGGCCGTCCTGCACCGGAAACTGAAGACGAGATGATGGTCGAGGTGTTCCGATACACGGACCGCGTGCTGAGCATGGCTCGCCCGCGTAAGGTTCTGATGATCGCTGTCGACGGTGTTGCCCCGCGTGCCAAAATGAACCAGCAGCGGTCACGTCGGTTCCGCGCTGCTCAGGATGCACGTATTGAGAACGATGCGCGCGAAGTTGCATTGGCACAGGCTGAGGCTCAGGGTCATGTCATTGACGATGCGCTTAAGGGCAAGCGTCGCTGGGACTCTAACGTTATTACTCCAGGTACGCCTTTCATGTCTATTTTGGCAAAGTCGCTGCGTTACTGGACTGTTTACAAACTTAATAACGATCCCGGCTGGAAGGATCTTAAAGTGATTATCTCGGATGCCACCGTGCCTGGTGAGGGTGAGCATAAGATCATGGAGTTCATTCGCTCCCAGCGCGCAGACCCCACCTACGATCCAAACACTTCGCACTGTATTTACGGTCTTGATGCTGATTTGATTTTCTTGGGTCTCGCCACGCACGAACCTCACTTCCGCATTCTCAGAGAAGATGTTTACGCAAAGGACAAGAACTCGCGCGGCAACAATCGCGGCAACAACAATTTCGGCATAACGAATGAAGATCAGGCAAAACTGCAAGTTGAAGAGTCTGCACGAAGTAAGGAGCTGACACCTTTCATTTGGCTTCACGTAGACATTCTGCGACAATATCTAGAGGCCGAGCTGACGATCAAGCGGCTGCCATTTGCTTGGAACCTCGAACGTGCGATCGATGATTGGGTGTTTTTATGTTTCTTTGTCGGAAATGACTTTTTGCCGCACTTGCCGTCAATGGATGTGCGCGACCACAGTATTGAGAAGCTTCGTCAGTTCTGGATGGAGTCACTTGGCCAAATGGGTGGATACCTAACTTGCGATGGTGAGGCGAACCTGAAACGACTAGAAGTGGTCTTGCGCAAGCTTGCTTTGGATGAGAAGCGCAGTTTAGAGCGCAAATACAGAGATGAAATGCAGCGTGCTGCTAACAAGCGCCAGCGCTTTGAGGACCGTGAACGTTCAGCTGTGCGTAGCATGGAGGACCGCGCGGTTGCGCTCGACGCTGAGCAACGAGCGGCTGCAGTCGTACCAGCTGTCAGTAAAAACCGTGGCGAGAAGGCTCCAATCCAACCCCTTGAAAACATGCCGCTGTACACGCCTTCGGGCGAAAGTGTCGGCAACATCCACATGTCAAATTCAGATATTGTCAAGAATCGAAACGCCATCAACATGGCCAACATGGCCAACAAAAATGCGGCTGAACAGCTGCGCTCTCTGCTACTGAATGGCACCACGCCTACTTCGGACTCGTCGGCTGCGGACTCGCCTGCGTCAGCGTCTGAGGATAAATTCAACATTGATGCCATTCATGCTTCTGATGAGGAGAAGGAATCCAAAAAGCGTAAGGCTGAGGAGCCTGCTCCAGTTGATGAAGAAGAATCGGAAGAGATTGATTTGGGTCGTTCGGGCTACAATGAGCGGTACTACAGAGCCAAGTTTAACATTCCTGCGTCGGAGGTGCACGCCAAGCGTCGCGATCTTGTGTTTAAATACATTGAGGGTGTGTGCTGGGTGCTCAAGTACTACTACCAAGGCTGTGCTTCGTGGAACTGGTACTATCCATACCATTACGCGCCGTTTGCGGCAGACTTTGTGGACATTGGTGACTTTGAGATCAAGTTTGAGCGTGGTGAGCCGTTCCGCCCATATGAGCAACTGATGAGTGTCTTGCCGGCGGCCTCCAACCACACACTGCCAAAGGTGTTCCGCCCACTCATGTCGAACCCAGACTCAGATATTGTGGATTTTTACCCGGAGGACTTTTTGGTCGATATGAACGGTAAGAAGAACGCGTGGCAGGGTATTCCGCTGCTGCCGTTCATTGATGAGAAGCGGCTGCTGACAGCAGTGCAAGGCAAATATGGCGAGCTGACAGCTGATGAGACACTGCGCAACACGAATCAAAAGGAATATCTATTTATTGGTCCGCACAATGTTATGTACAAGGAGCTCGCACAGAACCTATATGGCAGCGAAGAAAAAGACGATTCGTCCTTGGTTGTTGCAGCGAATAAGACATTTGGACTGGCGGGTACAGTGTCAAGAGACCTTAACTGCGTCCCGGGCGCGCAGTTTGCTTATCCCCTGAACACCGGTGGGTTCCCAGACATTGATCAGAATGGCACACTGTCTGTGCGGTTTGATTACCCAGAGTTGCCGGTTCCTAACAAGAGTATGTTGCGGCCGGGAGTAGAGCTGACGCCAAGTGTGTTGACGCGATTTGAGGAACAAAAGCTATCGAGCCGCGATACGTACCGGCCCAGCTACCGCGGACGCAATGGTGCGGACACCAAAGTGTTGGAGCGCAAGGCAGAAAGCTCGCACAAGGCGCCGGGGCACCCGGGGTCATACGAGAACTTTGTGGGAGCCGCGGCGGCAGCCACGTCGGCGTATGAGCGCGAGCGCGGCCCGGAGGAATACGACAACCGGGGGTACGGTGGAAACAACAACTACAACAACAACAACCGTAACAACTACAACAATTCGCGCGGCGGTTACAACCAGAACCGGGGCGGTGGTGGCAACTACCGCGGTCGGGGTGGGTACCGAAACAACAACGGTGGATACAATAACAATGGAGGCTACAACAACAATAATGGAGGTTATAACAATAATGGTGGGTACAATAACGGAGGCTACAATAACGGCGGATATAACAATGGTGGTAGAAACGGAGGAGGATATAACAACGGAGGCAGGTCAGGTTACAATAACAAATACAACAACAACAACAACAACAACAACGGCGGTGGGCCATACAACGAGTTTCAAAACACCAACCGGCGGTATTAAAAAATAAAGAATTAATTTTGTTTATGGTTTGAAACCTGTTTACAGGGAGATAATATTGAGATACATTGTTACCTTGTGTGGTGATTTGTGTGGCATATAATTTTTATTAATTTTTTTTTTATTTTCCGTTTGGGATGTGACAAAATTGGAGATTTAGTTTCAGAAAACAAACAAACTATACAAATGCGTTGATAACATTCATGTGTATTATTTATCCATACTATTAAAAAAAAAACGGTCAAACAGTTTAAGTTTGAATTTTTAATAATCACTTGTAAAATGAAAGGGTGCATCGCAGATCTTTTTTTTTATTTTTATTTTAAAAAAACAAATAATATAAAAAATCTAAAGAATTTAACAAGTGCAATTGCCCCATTTTTGGCGAATTGTGCATAAATGAATCTTGCGTAAGGTTGAGTATGTGTAGTAATATATTTCGGTTATCGGGAAAAAATCTATCCAAATATTTATGTGGGATTTTCAGAGATTATCTTATCTGGTGAGTTTTTTTTTTTGGAGGAGGAGGCATGGAGTTTCCATAAACTGAAATAAAAAATTTAAATAATTATACTAATACTTTTGAATAAAGTGAATAACATTGAGTAAAAGTAACAGATATATGACAAAAATTTAAATATTGACTAAATTGAATTAATTGAATATCTTTAATATTAATTTTTAAGAAAACCAATGTATTGAGTGTAAATTGAAACATGACGGATGATGATGATAATGGTTTGAATATCTGACGTTTTGAGGTTTTTATTTTTATTTAATAAAGCCTATTTGTAAAGTGTATTTAGATGCAACAATGTGTTATAAATTTAGTTAAAAAAAAAAAAAAGTGTGTCAACCCAAACTATACATTTTACAACATGGTATTGTGTTTATTTACTTAAAATTCCAATTTATTTTATTTGGTAAAAAAATAAAAAAAAAAAAAACTATTAAACATTACAAAATTATCATCATCGTCATAGTTAATATTGCTCAGTATTTTATCCCTTTTTTTTGTCATCATCATTGTTGTTCTTCGAATAAATATAAATATCCAACAACGTCTTTCTTTCTTTTATTTTTAATTTAATTATTTTTTCTTTTCTTTGATTATCAATATCGTTTTTAATCTTTCGACAATCTAAGATTGAACCGTAATAAAACAGATCACTTTTGTGTGTGTGCTGATAAAAGTTCTTTCATCCTTTCTTGCATTTTTAATACCTCTTCTTTCTCAGCCTTGCGTATATCTATCACAGATAAGAATTTGGTTCACATCCGCCGCAATTACACCCCCCCCCCTAATACGACGACATTACATCACACAACTTATTTCAAAGCATTATGAATGATCTTATCACCCAGCAAAGCATTGACAACTCTCCCAAAAAGGTCTGGACCACCCTCATTACCAACACAAAGTACCTTCCAGGTCTACTTACGCTTGACCACTCCCTCAAGCTTGTTGGCTCAAAGTATCCCCTAGTTGCCCTATACACTGAATCCTTTTCATCCGAGGGCCACGCTGCCCTCGACCGCCGCGGCATTCTCAAACGCAAAATTGAGTACCTACTCCCCTCTGCTCACAAGGACTACTCTGAAGACACCCGTTTCTACGACTGCTGGAGCAAGCTTCAGCCCTTTGGTCTTTTTGAGTACGACCGCGTTGTCCAGCTAGACTCTGACATGGTCGTCATTCGAAATATGGACGAGCTTCTCGAAATGCCGCTAAACGGTGTTTTTGCCGCTTCCCATGCTTGCGTTTGTAACCCATACAATAAACCCCACTACCCCGCAAACTGGATCGCGAGTAACTGTGCCTACTCAAACTACGCTGAGCTGTCTGGCAAATATAAAGCAAGCATGCTCAAGCAGTCGGAGCCAACTGAGAGCTATGTTGTTACATCAGAGTCATCAGTTTTGGAAGACGACTTGCCCGCATTTGCCTCCCCCGCCTCATTTGAAGACGAATCCACCACCAACAGTGACGGAGCGAGTCTCCAGACCGGCAGTTTGGAAACCAACCTCAGTTCTGTGAGCTCGACTGCGCTTGACGCGTACTTGCACGCCTGTGGGCCCAGCCCCACTAGCGGACTCGGCATTTGTAACGGCGGACTTCAAGTTGTAGAACCATCCCGCGACACGTATGCACAAATTCTCACGGCCCTGAGCCGACCCGTCGCGACCGACAGCTACGATTTTGCCGACCAGTCACTTCTTTCTGACGTGTTTAACGGAGCGTGGCACCCGCTTTCGTATAAGTATAATGCACTAAAAACGCTAAAAACCACCCACCCGGAAGTGTGGGACGACAGCGAGGTGGCTAACATTCACTATATCCTCAACCCAAAACCATGGGACGTGCGGGACCGTGAGAACCGTCTTGCGCGCACCCATGACGAGACCGGAACTTTTGAAATATGGTTCAAGATTGACGACCATCGCTTAGAAACTGAAAAATCGCTAGCAATTGTCGATGGGTTTTAAATACACCCGTAGTAAGATATATAGGGATGACTGGGGGAAATAAAAGTTTTGGAGGTTCATGCAGACATGATTTTTGGTTTTCTTTAATAATGAATGGTTTTTTTTATTTGTTTAAATTTTTTTTTTATGTATTATTTCATTTTATAAAAAAATTAATTCTCTGTTAGACGACTGAGACTTCTTCAGGCTTGATATATTTTTTGGATTCGAACTGAGGTCTTCAAATCACAAAAAAAAAAAAAAAGCTTTAACAAAGCAATAGCAGAAAATTGGCACATTTTGATCCTTTTTTTTTTAAATACATATTATCTATTGTTTTTTTTTTTTAACACAGGATATGGAGGAACATTGAAGGAAATCTAACTAAAATTATAAGCCTGAAACCAGTTTGGAATAAACTTAAAAGCCTTTTAAAAAAAAAACGTGGTTGGTGATATAAAAACCAGTTTAAAAATCAGACATCAAGCCAACACACACACACACACACACACACACACACACACACACACACGCATACACACGTTGAGATATTCTTTTCTACACTTGGAATTCTCTAAATTTATTACCCAATTTTTAGAAAAGCATGTTTTGTGTAAAGTCTGATTAGATTTACGTTTATTACACTTGTATGTATGTGTGTCAGACTGAAAAAATGAATTTTTTTAGGGGTAGACATCCCGCTGGTGAGTGCTTATCTTGAACCACTGCAATTACATGACGTGTATTGTGGTAGTGACAGCAGCATTTGTCAGACGCGACCAGTTCGCGTACCCAACGTGATACGTCAGTTTACCTTCATTTGGATTCCACGAAAAAATTTATCAACATATACACACATGTCAAAAAAAAAAAAAAAAAAAACAAAAAAAAAGTTTTCTTTATTTCACAAATATATTTCAAAATCATCATTACTAAAAAATTAAAAAAAAAATAAAAAAAATTCCTATATGGTACACGATCAATCAAGCTCAGATAATAAAAAAACCAGACCAAAACCTGTAATATTAACAATGTTAAGTTAATGTTAAAATAATAGAGATTGGTTTAGACAGAGAAAAAAAAAACCAGCAACAACAACAACAACCCAAGTAATAGACAACAACTAACATCAAGAGAGTCCAAAACAAAAACAAAACAACAAAAACCCCTTAGACAAAAGTACTTGAGTAAGAATTGAAAAAAAAGAAAAGAATTGATTTAAAATACAATTTCAATTTATAAATACTAGCAAGAACTGGCGGTCCAAAAATTGTATACTTGTATAGATATATCTGTGAGTAGATGGGTGTGCCTGCGCGAGCTGCTGCCACTACCGCCGGAGTGCCAGATCGGAGATCAAATGTATACACAGAAAAAAAAAGAAAAAGGAAACAACAACAACAACAACAACCCAATGACATGAATTTTTTTAAGAAATACCCCCCCAGAGTAGTTGAGCGTGGTACTTTGCAGTATCGAATTAGCGTTAAAGAATTCCAGAACATAACCCGTTTGGCGCCAGTTGATTTAGAAACAATAAACATAAACGCTGCTTTTTAGAATGAAAAAAAAAACAACAACAAACAGAACTTAGAAACCTCTGCCGCCCCTGCCTCGGCCTCTGCCACCACCGCGACCGCCACGGCCACCTCGCGACGGCGCGCCGCCCGGGCCCACGCTATTCCGGGGCACGCCGGGCTTGGTGTTCTTCGGCTTTGGCGCGTCATCGATCAGCAGCGTGTCCAGCGGCAGCGACTCCGGCAGAATGAAAAACCGAATGTTGTTGCCGCGAATGTTGATGTAGTCCAGCGCAATCGGCGCGCGCCCCGGCAGAGTCATCTTGACGGCGCGTAGCGTTGTGTTCATGTTAGGCGATACAGAGAGAATCGTGCCAGCAACAATTGTGCCTAAGGAGAAACGAAAAAAAAAAGTTTTGTTAGGATTCAAGAGAATTAAAAAAAAAAAAACAAGAATGGCCAAGCAACAACAGTGGCTAGTCAATGAATAGGAAAAAGAAGGAGCATACCGTTTTTGAGTTCAATTTGGACCGACTCTGAGGTCAGTTTCATCAAAAACCTGTGAAAAATTGTTAGCATACACGCGACAAAATAAAAAAAAAAAATCAAACCCCAGATCAAACAAACAAAAGTATGTTTTAACCACCAAAAACAACCTTACCTAACTAATTTCATTTTTTGGGTATGTGAGTCCTATATGCGATGGGAGAATGAATAGTGCTTGTATGTAGAAATATAAGTGTATATAAAATATTTTGTGTGTGTTCAAGCGTGAGTACAAAAACTGTCCTTCGCGATGCTTCGCTGGTGGAAAGAAAAAAAAAAAAAGTTGTCGGGAAATTACCCAGACAGGTATATTTTCAGACCCAAAATTACGCTGATCAAGTTTGAGCAGACTGCACCAGAACATTGGCATCAGACTGATATTTTTGTAACGTTTTGCAGGCGAGCAACCCCCTGTACGTCGCCAGTTTTAGGCACTTCAGGGCGACTCCGTCTAAATTCTAGACTTCTCCCCTGACCCCTTCTCGCTCCCCCATCAAATCAGACGTTGATTTCATTTTACTGCGGAATTCCCAAGACCAACAAAAATTGTAAAATTTCAAAAAAGTCAAAAAAAAAAAAAAACTCCCGTAAAACGGGAATAAGAAGAAGGATAGAAAAAAA